>CABFOV010000370.1:130555-146821 GCA_902141375.1 Timema poppense
GGGGGGGGGGGGGGGGGGGTTAAGGACTCACAGCGGTGGCCGATCTGTCTAAAGAGCTGGAACTGAAAAACACTTAACTGGCGATGACGGGGAGGTCGGGGCTTGAATCCGAGAATTCGATTCGGTTGCTTTAAGGAAGGGTTCCTACAAGATATAAGCCATCCTATCTACACGTTAAGAAACGGCCCCGTGGTGTAGTGTGGTCAGTGCACCTGGCTACGAGCCTAGGGATTCCGAGTTTGATTCCCGGCTAGCACCTTAGGTATTTTTCCCGAAAGGAGAACCACCCCAATTGTCACTAGGGTTTGGTAAATTAGGAATTTGCGTGAGAAATAGTAGGAAACCATTTAGGGAAAAAAACACTATCAGTACAACTGATAGGGATCGAACCACGATCTCCCCATCATTGGCAGGCTAATCTATTGCGAGAGTGTCGCCTTAGACCAAGCGACCACCAAAGCATGTCCCCATATATTAAAATAATATGCGCAGTTTCAACGCAACCAAAGGACAGTGATCTAACAAAGCCAACGACAAAAATGGAATGCAAATAAATTAAAAACACTGATAAAAAGCTTAATGTGGGTTATTTCCACACATCGCCGAGTTTTATTGGCATATTCTGAAACCAGCTCATAAATCCGTAGCGTAACAAGAACGCGTGCACACGTACGAGCTAATACTAATAAAGGGGTGTGAGGTACAAGAGGTAAACCAGCTGCCGACACGCCCGCTAAGCCGGTTTGAACATCGTACGTGGCCTATAAGCTTGCAAGGCATTCACAGTGACCTGATTAAATTAAACGCACCAGCAATATTGATTTCATAGGGCGGGAAACGTTCATTCTGATCCAGTTTTACTACTCAATTGTATACATCTACACGGGTAAATTCGCTTCCTAGCCAATAGGGCTGCGCGAGCGGCTAATCGCGCCCGGGTCTGACCCGGTATGACACAACTCAAAATAGACTAGATGCACTTGGGATTTTTTTTTATCGCAGTGTGATTTATATCTTCTATCGAAGTGATTTCGGTGAAGTTCTTTAAGATTCCCCATCTTCATTCTGTCACCTTTGTCTGACGAGATACATAAATAGTCCCAAAAACATTTACTGACGGGTCAATTGTTAAAATGGTGACGATGATTTTTCCTAAACGGTTTCCTACTTTCCCTCTTAGTAAATGCAGGTAGTGGATGTTTCTCTTAAACTCTACCTTCCTTATCCCTATGCCACAAGCGTAATTAATGAATGCATCTACTCCAAACGGGTACTACGCGGTGAAAAAAAAACATGGTGCAAATATAGCTCAGCGCCAATTAGCTCGACTTGTGTATCAATCGAAAGGGTTTCAAAATCCGATTGGGCCCATTGGCGAGGAGCGAGAGCGATAACTGTGTATTTTACCATATGTGTTCTTTCCCAACATCCATGCAGGCAAATGATTATGTATTTCCTTGAAAATTCGCCTCCTGCGTGGCAAAACAGGCGAATAGCTCAAACTGGCAGTAAAACACGTAGCATTAAAGAAAAACTCTAGATAATCATCCATATTTACAAAACATACTATTTACAAACACACCGGTGACCAGGTGGACTAAATAACAAACTATTATAGTCTGTCTTGCCCATAATCAGGAAGGTCGGTGGGGTTCGACTCTCGGATGGGTTTACTAATTTTCTTATTTATAAATTGTTTCTCCCTACACTTCCTACACAAAAAAATGAGAAGAGACATTTCCAATTTCGGACTTATTTGTGTTATTAAAATGTGAATAAAATATCGAGATAAGATGAGAAACACAATAAAAACAAAACACTTTGTAAAGATATTGTTAGTAATATGTGTGTGAAACCTGTATAAAGTTGTGCCCGTATGCGGTCGTTTGCACGCCGCACGACCCTGGGAACAATTCCCCGATCCCCCCCCCCCCTCCTTCAACAATCCATAATGCAAGCAATTCTCCCCTTCCTTTCTTTTTGCCAGCAGCACAGAAACAGACACTAAATAGGCCTCTGCTTGAAGCCTGTTTGTGAAGCAGCTGGTTCTTTCAAGCCGAGAGCAAACTCTGCAAAGTGTAATCCTGTATTTCCACACACACAACAATCGTATGGGATATTTATACCTAATTAAAGAAAGGTTTTTTTTTTTGTAAAAATAAACCGAATATTGAGTTTAATTTTCTTCACATGAAGACCTCAACAGTTCTTGAATATCTGTTAAGGGTGTCCTGAAATTTGTTTAAAACCTTCTCTCTTAATTTAAAAAGTTTCTCATCTAATTCCGCTATACTCATTGGGTCGTCTATGGGGTCTAGTACTCAGATTTACTGGATAAAGATCTACAGGTCCCGGGTTCGATCCACGGTACTTACAGATTTTCCCGTGAAGCAATGTGTCTTTAACGAGGTCAGCTCAGCCCAGTGAGAACAAAATAAGGAGCTACTTGAACAAATAAGTAACGGCTCCGGTTTGTAAAACTGAGATTAACGGCTGGAGGTATCGTTCTGATGACCACATGACACCCTATACCCGCAAATGTTTGCTGCTCTGTCAGTATGGCAGTAACGGCTCCGGTTTGTAAAACTGAGATTAACGGCTGGAGGTATCGTTCTGATGACCACATGACACCCTATATCCGCAAATGTTTGCTGCTCTGTCAGTATGGCCTGATTTTTTTTTCTTCAATATGTATGAGTCCCCTATTTATTGAACATAAATGCAAATAATCAAGAAATATAATTGTACAGGTGTGTTAATCCTTTACAACTGAGGCTACCGTCCAATTTTCACAGGTTTAACCTTATTTGACAGCTAAAAAAGTAATTAGATCTACTTTCATGCCTTTATATGTCAAACCATGTCATCTACAACTGTATCTTTTGCTAGATATTACCAAATATTATAAAATCACAATAAACATATAGTAAAATAATATCAGAGTCGACTGCTTAAATTATGTTTGTATTATCTAAAAGGTTCGTCATACCAAAATCCTCACGTATCTATGCAGGACCATCTGGTCATCTCTTGGGTGTTTTATTTTCTCCTCGCTATAAGACAAGTTTGAAACAACTTATCCACCTCACTGTCTACGGCAATTTGTTTTTAATAGGAGTCCATCATTTGGAACGTAAGGGGGCACACGCGCATTCCACTTGAACTATATTTCCGGTCACGAACGGAAGGCCTCACTTCACGATTATTTTGATTCTTCTTCAGCCTTGAATCAATTTGCTTCTATAGCTGGCTCACAGGTAATGCCCCTTTCTTCGCCTGACCCTTCCTAGCAGCACTTGGGCCCATGGGATCAAGATAGGGCCTGTGAAATACACTCGGTGGGAACCAAATATACTCAAGCTGCCTTTCGTAAAGGTGGGCGAGTAGGGCTCGCGAGTTAAGGTGTTTTTGAAGTTTTTAAAGCAAAGTATTTTTTCTCGTTTTGCCAAAATAAAAAGAATATTTCTTAAGTAGAAACATTGAGATTAATTTTAGTCACATGGTGGTATCAAAAGTGCTTGAATATAATATGTCATGAGTATAGCGGCATTAGATGAGAAACTTTTTAAATGAAGAGAAAGGGCTTTAATCAAATTCCAGGATACCCTTGACAGATATTCAAGAACTGTTGAGGTCATCACGTGAAGAAAATTAAACTATGTTTCTATCAGAGAAATATTTGGTTTATTTTTTACAACAAAAAAAGTTTTGATTTAAGAAATTCAAAAACACATTTTCTCGTGAGCCCTACACTCCCACATTAAGGAGGTACAAACTAATATAAAAGTCTTGCCAATGTTTTTGATTATGGTTTCACGGGGAAAAGACTTATTAAACACCTGCAGCAATGGTCGCATGGTCTAACGTACCACACTCGTATTGGACTGGATAGCTGGCGAATAGGGGGTTGGGGTTCGAATTTTAGTAGTGTGTAATAATGATGGTTTTTCATAAACGGTTTAATACTCTCCCTCTACGCAAACTCAGGCCCATTTTCTATGCCATTTAACCTTTTTATCCTTATTCCACCAGCGTGATGAATCTATGTTTATTATTATTATTATTATTATTATTATTATTACCACCGCGTCTTACTAACCGTTCGGGTTATACACTTTAACGCTAATGTGTAAGTGGTAGGGTGATTGTGAGATGTAATGGAGGATCTACGGTTTAACGTGGAATTCGAACCACGGTGGAGGCCTGGCATTCCTCACATTCACAAGCTGTGATTAACACACGTCTTGTCAGAGGTGAAGGAAGGGTTTGGTAATCAGATAAGTCTGTGCTGGGACCGAGGATTGAACCCCGGACCCCAGCACAGAAGTCTGACACTTTACCCCTAGACCACCAGGTCACCCAATATATGTTTATTCATTTATGTGAAAAATGACAGCCTGAACACGGGAATGGAACCCGGAATCTTTGGCTTTGCGCTTTAATGGGTTTGATTCTCATATCCAGGTTATCATTTTTCACTGAATTTGATTCATCTATCAGGACTGATTCCGGGAATAACCATCATGTATCAGTTTGTGGTGCGACACATGAGTTAATAATATATGTTTGGTCCAACAGCTTAGCTAAGTAGGTAGTGTATTTGCCTATTGAGCTAAAGGTTCCAGGTTCAATTCCCGACATGGTCGAAGAATTTTATCGTTGATAAAATGGGGGTTCCCTCTTTTTCAGTAATGAATTTACGCCTGAGGTCTGGGTGTTGTATATTTACTAGATTTAATTTAATGTATAAGTCGTGCGTCTATATAATCAACCTGTTCAGAAAGTGCAGGTTAACTTATNATGATCCCAAGTGATTTGCCAATCCCATTTAAACGGCTTCAATTTCCGGTAAAAACATCTTTCGCATTAACAATTAACAAGTCCCAAGGTCAAACCTTCGAATTAGTTGGGATCGATCTGCGAAATAAATGTTTTACTCATGGTCAATTATACGTTGGCCTATCGCGGGTTGGAGCCCCTGAAAATCAATTTATTTTGCTGCCACAAAATAAAACCACATCAAATATTGTTTACAGGGAGGCTCTTTGTAAAACATTGTGTATTTTCTTTTATTATATTATTATGCCCGTGCGAAGCCGGGTTGGGCTGCTAGTTATATATATAGATCGAAACGGGAACCAAGACGCGGTGGCCAGAAAACCTGATAAAACCTAATGATTTGTTTGTGTGTATGTCTGTCTGTCTTCGTGTGTGCTACTGGTTCTCTTTTTATTTTTTTTCTATTAACCACGTTTTACTACCTGTTCAGGCTATACGAATATTCGGTAATTACTCAAATCGGGTAGGGGCTAGGAAGGAAGAGTTTTAATGATAATCTAGCCGTATTTGCGTGGAAGGAGAGTGGTGAGCGTTATCTCCCCATCATCAGAAGGCCAGCCTGACACGAGAGTGACGCCTTAGACCATTCGGTCCCTGAAGCGGGTAACTTTTGGTACTATTTAACGAATTGTTACCATACTTGGCGTACATATTACTCCTCTCATTTCTTGGCTCATGTAAATTACATTTGGTCCGTGTAACATCCTTACAATAAGGTACGTCGCAATTGATATCGCATTTATTGTGATTTTCAGCTTTCGTATTATGTGGAGACTAGCTTGCGACCCAAACCAGACACTCTCAAAGGTGTTTGGTCGGCTAGTGAGGGCATCTTATCTACACCTCTCAACGAATGCCAAGGCCTAAAAACACAATAATAATAATAATAATAATAAAATACCCATTTCCATGAAAAAGACACACTTAAACCTATTTGTCTTTATTTTCATTGGCGAACTATGATGACTTTCTTCAATACTTACTCTTTTCACTCAGTATTACTCATCTCTATCGGCGAATTATGGTGAATTTATTTAAAGCCTACCCTCATCATTCAGTGTCACAAGACCTTATTAACTTATGGACACTGGATTAAGGTGGTGAATTTTTAAATAAATGTTTCATTTATCATCTAAAGAAAATATGGAAAACTAGCGATGAAAAGACAAACAAAAATTCATCTGGTCAGGGTTGAAACTTGGTCTCCCAAGTTAGTAAAGAGTGGGAAAAACTACAACATTCCGATTATTGTAAACTATAATGTTCCCATCTTTACTCCACGATATTGTGGGTGAACGTCTTCTTAAAAAGTCCTTCGCATACTCCCTTACGTCAAGAAGTCTTTAATAACGCTATCACTTGATGAAATTCTATCTAAGGAGTACCAGGAACTAACTTTTACTTTCTATACTTTCTATATTTGGGGTATTTAGTTAACGCACACTATATGAACTCACTGGTTATAAAAGTATATCTCTTAAAATCTTAGCTCTATGAAAGACACAAAATCCAGTCCCCAAAGTAAAAAGCCACCAATTTAAAGGGGGACCACCGATTAATTTAACCACTGGTATTATATCGGCAATGTCGTGAATCAAACCCGGCACCCTTAGCGCGTTCGACTGAGCCAAGATGTCAGACTTTGAAACTAACCATGTTACCGAGATACTTCACTTCTTATTGGAAACCACGAGTACGAAATGTCTGCGACACAAAATGTAAAATGCTTTTCGTTTCAAATTCTTTACTTACAACAATAGAATAACTTGTCCTTCGAGGCTTCTTGGTAATCATTGCACGCTTTTCTTGTTGAGAAATAGGAAGCCATATTTAGTAAAGAAAATACCCCAACAACGTTGTATATGGAAATAAGTAGGTTTTTTTTAATAAAGAACGCAAAAAAACTATTACTATGAAAAGGAACGTAACACACAGAATAAAAATATATATTAATTCAACATGGATATAATTTAAATGAGTTACCTGCTATAAAAATACATTTTATTTATTTTTTACGGGAATGTATGATCGGGAATGAAATACACATGTTTAATGGAAAAATAACACATAGAAAGAAAGACGCGTAATATTAAAACGCAATCACTAAAGAATTTCATTAACAACAGTAGCTAGATCACTGAATTGAATTTTATTAACAGTATACAGCCTTTTCTGGCAGGTAGAACATCATTAAAGACAAATTTGCAAATTTAGGCCTACACTATGCAAACGTGTTTTGACGCCATGGATGTAAAAATCCTCCTTTATTATTTTTTTTCCCCCATAATTTTTTTTTTCAACATTTAAATGGCACGGGTGAAATCGATACATCTAAAGTTCCCATTCACGCATCGGCTGCAGTGGTTCGTGGTCTAATGCAAGAGAGTACCTAACGTCGGGGTTTCCCATCTGTTACAGACCCGATATATTATTACTTCAGTGTCTCTACCTGTAAGTTAAAATCACTTGTCAATAAGACAACATATTTTTAAGGTGGATAAGATTCAAAATGACTTTAGTATTACAGTGATATATTTTGGACCCTTCTAGGCAATCGAACCAAATACCTTTAGACCAGTATTTGTAAATTGTTTCATGTGTACTTCCAAGACCCATATCCTACTCTCCCCCATTATACTCTACCAGGAATGGAAAACTGCAGCCCACAAAAATATATTTTGTGGCCCGCCGGTGGTTCACGAATTATTACGTAATAAAAATGGATTGCAGAATAGTTATTTCACATAACTGAAAAATAAATTAAAACAAGATAAGGGAAGAGTTAACTCACATCACTGAAAGATAAATTTTAAAATGGATCACGGAAACTCAAAACATTGAGAGATAAATTAAAAAAGGGATCACAGACGAGTGATCTCACAAAAATGAACGGTAATTTACAAATTTAAATGTTTTCATTAGTGTTAGCAATACAAAACATTGAAAGATAAATTAAAAACGGATCACAGACGAGTGATCTCACAAAAATGAACGGTAATTTACAAATTTAAATGTTTTCATACGTGTTAGCAATGTTTAAGCAGGAAAATTAGGGTGCAAAACCCAGTGGGGTTGTTTTTTTCTGAATTGTTTCTCGTTCTCTCTTTCTCTCCTCGCAAATGCTGGTACACTTCCTCTAAATTATAATGTGCCCATCCTTATAAAACAAAACACAGCTACTGGTGCAGACGGAGATGACCATTAGTTCCAACAGTTTGGCAACTGCGCAAAGCCTCTCCAAAGTACTTCACTTCCCAAGTCTGTTCCAGTGGGACTGACCCAACCCAATGTGCTCTTACTCAAGGCTATTAATCTATTTGTGGAGGTCTTGCCATCCTTTTCGCATTACGCGAACACAAGCGCGTTTGTCGAGACTTCACGCACTCTGTTACTACCACCGGGGCTGGCTGCACGCATATTGTGCCCGCCCGCCTCACACCCAATTCGGGCGCATGGGAGGTGTTTATTTATATATTTTTATCACCGCGTCTTACTACCTATTCAGACTATACGCCTAAATAATAATTACTCTAATAAGGTAGAGATGAAGAAGTAAGCATTTTAGAGCTCATCTACTCGCATTTGTGTGGAAGGAGAGTGAGAAACTATTCAGGAAAAAAAACCTCAGTGACCTGACAGGAATTAAACCCTGATCTCCATGTCATCACCTGTCCAGTATAGCACGAGAGTGAAGCCTTAAACCATTCGTTCATTGAAGCGGGTAGGGTGTTTAGTCCTTCATACTCCAGGAAATTAATGATTTTTCCAAACGTACCACAATTTATTCACGTCTCTTTTAATTTTGCACTTGATAATCCTGTCCTTTACTATACACACCTTGCAGATAGATGAGTCAAAGAAATCAGACGCTCCTAAAATAATCTTATTTGACAGTTCAAAATGGCAATATAACTATAGTACTTTCAGCTATTAATACGACAAGTCAAGTGCTATGCAGTTGTCAGTGGTGCTAACGTGGAGAGCTGCAATGCAAATAAACTGTCCTCCGACATGTTGGATGCTCTACAAATATTTTCAAAAGGGAAGAGAACGCAAGGGAAACCAAGGAAGAGATGGGAGGAACAGATAGCAGCAAGTGTGCGAATGAGATAAGGAGAGTGGAAGAGAGTGCAGAAAGACAAGGGAAACCAAGGAAGAGATGGGAGGAACAGATAGCAGTAAGTGTGCGAATGAGATAAGGAGAGTGGAAGAGAGTGCAGAAAGAGAATGGTGGAAGGACAGAGGGAGGGAGATGGAGGCATTTTACTAAACGGACCTGGCCAAAGGCTGGAAACAATTCATGATGATGATGATGATGATGATGGTTTGAATGATTATTTCCATGGCCACTATCGATATGACACCCTCTCTACAAATAATTTATATTTTGTATTGTTAGTACGTATAGCACCAAGATAATTAAATACTTAATATAAACGTTAATAATGCGTAGGGAAGTATTTAGAACACTAACGCGGAGAGGAAATGATAAAACTACAGCGATAAAAGCTGTTGTAAAATAAATAATCTTCGGTAAACCCGACTTAGCTTCGAGTGTCGACATCCCTGCCACCATCAGTTCAGTCTATCGCGAAGACAAGTGTTTTCACACCCACGTGTATACTAGTTATGGATATTACTTTATATTGTGTTCACAGTGACACTTCGAACAACCATCACAAAGCGAAGGAGGACAAAGGACCATGAAGTAAGGTCGTGGCTGTCCGTACCCGAAGGCACAAAGTGCTTTCATCCTACGAGTTTCCATTTGTAAGTGTGCGAAGGGTGGGACGCTTTGTTTGATCAGAGCCTTTGCTTCACTCTCAGACTCACACACAAGCACGCACGCGCGACGCAAGTCACGTGTAGTTGACATCCCCACCCCAACAACCGCAAACGGGATTACGAAACAAACCACAATGTACTGCAACTAAGTGCAAACCGCTCCCTCCGGAACATATGATAGGAAGGCATGTCAAACGCACGACAGTCTAGACGTGACCTGCCTCAACCCATGTCACGCTGACCGAGGTCCCACTTTGGAAAACTCTCGGAAGATGTCATCCGATGTGAAGTCGTTTTCCAGTTGAGTACTTGGACAAAGTTTGAAGGAAAATGTTTAAGGTGGAATGGCAGTGATTGCGACGAAAATATAGTGTTTTCGAATATATTTTTTTATAGCAAAACATATTTATTTAGGCAAAACAAATCAAATATTGCTGCAGTAGAAACAGAGATTAATTTTCTTTACACGATGACCTCAATAGTTCTTGAACATCTGTCAAGAATGTCCTTGAATTTGGACAACTTTTTATCTTCATTTAAAAAGTTTATCATCTAATGCCGCTATGCTTTTGACAGATACTAAACAAATGTTGAGGTCACACCGTGAATAAAATTAAACTCTTATGTTTCTACCTTGAGAATTATATGATTTATTTTGAACAAATAAAGTTTTGATATAAAATNATACTGGCGAGAAAGTAAAAATAACAAGCTATATTTGAAGACGTGTTTTGATTTTTAAAAATAACCCTCTTCATTATGAGTTAAGTAATTAGTTGAAAAAAATCCACTAGTGTGACTAGGGGAGAAGAGTTTTAATTATCAATTAAAATAAAACTCTTGGGCTACTTGAGAAAGTGTTTACGAATGAGGGGGCACGAAACCGTAAAATGGTTGAAAGCCCCTGCATTAAACGATTAATTCTAATTATGTGATTTAGTTTAAATAAATTAATGGAAATAATAAAAAAGTTTTATTTTATTTTTAATATATTAATAAAAATAATAAAGAGCAAACTGGGCGGGCACCAATGATGTATTATTAATATTCACAAGCCAACTGCTTCATTTTATGTGACTAAAAGTTAAGATATTCCATTTGGTAGCACCAATTTGATTCAAAACAATATATCCTTCTCTCGCTCTCAATCACTACCGCAGCGGGAAAATGGCTAGAATTCTTTAACTAATTAACGCAAATGTTATTATTAGAGCGTGTGCCAGGGCAGTATAGGAATATACAGTAGTATTTTGGTAAAAATACACTTATAAAAAATATAAACTTTTTTGTGGCCAACAATGATAACATGTTACTAATATAGTATGGTTTGATATGTAAACCTAATGTTAATACCTATCAAAAGTGACAGACGCAGATGACCTTATTTGCCGTATGAAAACGTGAAAGTAGTCTAGTAGCTCCTATAGGTATCATAAAAGGCTCGTCATATGAAAATTTAGTTGTGTCCACGACCAGCGTAACTCTAATTTGAGTGTATTTGAGTTTATATGTTTGAATTTAGGCTGAGATTGTGGCGTGTGTCAACATGTTATAAATATTTATAACAATGTCGACAACCACAAAAAAGCAAGCCACCATACTTTGTGGACAAAGTTGGGGGAAAACGATGAGGGCGCAGTTATTTCTTGGTAAACCAGTGATTTCAAATATGAAAATTAATGATTATATTATTTTTTTACTGTGCACCACACGTCTTTCTACTCTATTGGGGTATCAGCATACATTATACTAATAGGTTAGTAATGAGGAAGGTAGAATTCGGAAGATATATACCCTCATTTACGTGGAGGTAGACTGTTAAAAACATTTAGGAAAAAACACCCTCGATAGTCCTGATCTCCTCGTCATAGGCAGTACGGTCTATTGGGAGAGAAACGTCTTCATTCGACCACCGAATCGGGTGATTTATAATACTATATGTTAAGATCAAGCCGACAAAGAGTATGTTAACGGTTAGCTGACCTTTACTGGGGGTTTTCATATCATTGGCCCTTGAGCGCTATACAAAGATCATGGCTATTTTGAACTTTGTTTCATCTGTTCGTAAACTGTTATTATTGTTATTATTACGTTTGTCTTCAACGCAATGTATTACCAATGGAAACACGTGACTTAGAAAGTTCTATTTAGAGTAAGAGGTCGGGGTTGATTGTTTACTATGAATCTCAAATAAGATAGGACACGGTTTACATTTCCTGCCTCCTTTAAGGTCATTAGTCCGTGGTCCGTAAGAGATTTGACCCTCCAGTGACGGAATTAAGTGTACACAAGAGTCCGTGAGAACCGTATTCCGTGTAGACCACAAGAAGTTGGTTCGATATTAACTTTTTAAAATGGGACTGTAAGAGACGCGAGAAGAGTTAAGTGTTTTTGTATTAAAATCTTTTTTGCTCAAACTAAATCAAATATTTATCAGTAGAAAGATCGGGTTTAATTTTCTTCATATAGTGAAATCAACAGTTCTTGAATATTTGTCAAGATTGTCCTAAAATGTAATGACAACTTTTTGTCGCCATTTAAAAAGTTTGCCATCTAATGCCGCTAAGCTTATGACATATTCAAAAATTGATGAAGTCATTGATGAATAACATTAAACTCTTTAAGATTCTACTGGAGCAATATTTTATTTATTTTGGCAAAAAAAAAAAGTTTTGCTACAAAAACTGAAAAAACACTTACCTTTTATCGCGTTCCTTCACTCCCATCTTAGAAACCCACCCATCGCACCCTGAGGTTTATTAGTTTTTCCATTATCTAGAATTATTTGCTATATAAAAAGCCTAAGAATTAAAATTATGAAAAGGTTGATTGTGGTTAACGAATTGACTGAAATTGTTAACTTTTGGTGAATTTTATCGGACGAAGAATTACACTTTCTTTGTGGTTGACACGATATAATATAATTAAGGAGATGTTATGGGTTTTGGGGGTGAGCTATGACAAAGAAAAGGGGAAATTATACCAAGTCCTCAATAAAATATGACAAAAACATTACCTATTTTGGGGTAAATTTGATATAAACTTCAAAATAGCTTTTATTCGGGAATATGATATACATATCGTGCTATAAGTGATTTATCTGTGATTTTAACTATTGAGCATATCAATATTTTGGAATAGTTTAACAAAGTGGGTCTAGTTGTTTCTCAAATTGTTAAATATTATAAATATAATTTACATAGCTCAATACTTTTCGCAAAAATTTAATATAATCACAAATTGAAATAGAAAATAATTAATCACAAACAATATAAGACAATCCGTGCTTTACAGAGAATAGATTAAGACAGAGCGTAAAAGTGAAGCCGTGCGCATTCGTATTAAAAAAATCTACATCCAGCCATCTGACACTCTGAACAGACTTTTATTTTTAAAAGAAAGAAAAAATATATAGCAAACGCCAAGAAAGAAAATAACCTACCACAACAATTACTACAGTAACGTAGACTAAACAGGATAACATAAATGTGTAATTGCTTTTTAGTTGTTTCTATCTAGCTCTCAAAATCTCATGTAGATGTTATATTTATCACGTATTTCTATAAGAATTAAAAAAACACACCATTTAATTCGAACAATGACTAACCTTGAGTGATAGAAATAACAAAGAGTTTTATCGTTGTGCGTAGTAAACTAACCTGCCTCAAGTCAACCCTTATATTACTCCTTGTTTGAATAACCCCTCCCTCCACATGTTTGTGCTTCTCTCGTTACGCCTTTTGTTCGAGACGACTTTTATTGCATACTTGCATCGCTTGTTTGAGTTCTTAACCTTTCATTTTTTTTTCATTTGGCACACTGCGAAAACATGGGAGGTCATAAAACTAACTAACAAGCGGGAACTAAAAATAAATAAATATATATATATATATATATATATATATATATATATATATATATAAAGGGACAGCCTGCATATGTGTGCTAAGCTGTAGACTGGAAATAAAAGTCGAACACATGCGTGTGAAAAAGAGTAGAAGTTCGACGGGAATTAGATATGTTTTATTTGCGAAGAGTCGACAGTTGGCAGTTAAAATGTTAATAGATCGTCACCATTGAATATTTTTTAAAGTTCTCACTTTTGACAGACGGTGTCAATTTCTACAGCTGGTGGACCTTTTGTCAATGTTGGGTAGTTTTTACTTTCTCTCGATACCTCTTAGAGAAAGTATTGTGATCGTCAAAAAAAAATCGAACTCAAGATTTTGATAAATGTCGACGCTTCATGGCTCCCTGAAACACACAAAATTGTTTTCGCGATGCCGTTTGTCTGTTGGTCTGTCTGTACCTTGGGCTAGAGCCGAAACTATTTTACCGATTAGGCTAAAACTTTATCTGGGCTTTTCAAAAGGTCCTCCCGAAGGGTTTCTGGAATTATATATTTAACCCTAAATTTAAGGGTAGTTTATTGACGGGCCAAAATAGAAAACAGCAATTTTCTCGAAATTCGCGATAGCAATTTTAATTAAATTTTATTTCTAGACACTGTCTACTATTGTAAACACGATGGTAATTCTCGTTTTTTCATTAAAATGACTATGAGGGTACTTTACATAGAGAAAAGTTCACAGTTTTCATAATTTCTCCGCAATTATTTGAGATACTAGATAACTTATCATTGTAAAGTTGTAGTAGGCTACTAGCTAAGAATCTTTTATTTGAAATATATTTTTATATAAAACCAATAATTTCTTAGATAAAAGTATATGTATATACTTTTTAACTCAGATATTTTGGAAACGAATTTGATTCTTATGCTGGTGACCTGGCGGTCTAGGGGTAAGGTGTCAGACTTCTGTGCTGGCAGCCGGGGTTCAATCCTCGGTCCCGGCATAGATTTATCTGATTACCAAACCCTTCCTTCACCTCTGACAAGACATCTTGTGAATGTGGGGAATGCCAGGCCTCCACCGTGGTTCGGATTCCACGTTAAACTGTAGGTCCTCCATTTCATCTCACAATCACCCTACCATTTACACATTAGCGTAAGTGCGTACAACCCGAACGGGTAGTAATACGCTGTGCTAATAATAATAATTCTTATGCTCTTTGGTGGACGAAGATGTTCCTCTTTTCTCGATTTTTTGTGACAGTGTTCATAGTTCCTAATGCCATAGAGTAAGTAACTGTATATTATTTCATCTCACAAATCTTACGAGTTTTTAGTAAATGTCTATTTTAAGATAAAAGTGGTGTGCGGTGCACCGAACCATTTCTTTTTTAATCGCACCTTACTTCCTGTTCGAATTATATACGTATATATGATCATTACTCTAATGGGGTAAGGATGAGAAAGGAAGCATTTTTGGAGCAATCTACCCGCATTTGCGTGGAAGCATAGTGGGAAACCAGTTAGGAAAAACCATCCTCAGTGAGCATGGCTGGGATTCTAACCCCGACCTCTCAGTCATCAGCAGGCCAGTTTAACAAGAAAGTAACGCCTTGAACCATTCGACCATTGAAACGGCTGGCTGGTTAGCTTACAATAATATTTTACATATTTAAAAAGTTATTCAATATGATGATAAGGATATATTACTTTTTAAAATATTTATTTTACCACACGAATAATTATTATAGCTTCGATTACATTATTTTGGAACAAAAGCCTGTTAATCCAGAGAGAACAAATCTTTTCCCGACAATATTAAATGTTGACAATAATACGTACCATTAAGGTGGGACTTTTTTATTCCACTTTAAAAAACAATAGGGACCAATGAAACAGTTTTCCATAGTTTTTAAAAATTACAAAAAAAAATGGAAAAGTCATATTTTTTAAATGTATTAATTAATTCTTACAGTGACCTTGTTTTTGCTGCTGTCAAATGAAGAATACAGGAAGCGCAACTTCGATGCGTTTTCTGATATCTTGTATCCCTAATTTCCCGGTTAATCGATAGTGAGACGGACATTCTTAAGATTTTTATTTAGTTTGTAAACAAATTTTACCTAACATCAATTATATATATAAATTTCAAAAATTAATATCAATTAGAGAACAAGATCAGCCCCTAGGGTCCAGTGGTGTATATAGATGATGTTTTTGTTTTTAGTATGAAGTATTTATGGAGTTTTAACCTTGTTCTTTTAGTTGTTGCTTATAAGCGTATAATTGTTTGCAGCATACATTATCTAATTATTAGTCATTGTGATTCTATATAATTATACATCAAAGAATCCCAAAAGTTAGGAGTATAATTTCACAATTTAAAAATGATTTATCAGGAAAAGGTAAATTAAATTTATTTTCAGTAGTAAATGTCTTGGCATTAAACCAATGACGCAACGATAGAGTAATAGGTTTAGTAAGAAAAAAAATCTCCCCTTTGTTACTGTTATACAATTCACGGATCTAAATAGCTTCTGGAGCATAATTAGGATTTAATACATTGCTTTAGGCTCATAATTAGGCTCTATTATTGTAACGTGAGTTGGACAATCTACCTTATTCTTCCCACCAAGTTCTGATGGACGTTTGATCCATGTAGTATTTCATTTTACTATTTTTTTATTTTCTTTACTTTTTGTATCGCTACCTGTGAGTCCGACACTTTAGCTCAATCGGTAATTTGCCTGCCCACTGAACTAATAGTAGTAATAATAATAATAATAATAATA
>CABFOV010000370.1:164445-213188 GCA_902141375.1 Timema poppense
GGGGGGGGGGGGGTCCTAAATGGTTTTCCACTCTCCCTCCCCGCAAATGCGGGTTAACTTCCTCTAATTCAACCTTTCCCATTCCTAATACATTAGCGTAATTAGTATTTAAAGCGTATAACCCGAACGGGCAGTAAGACGCGGTGCTAAATAATAATAATATTTTTTCATGAAGCATCACTAACCCCTTTCATAGCATCAAAGGTACTTCCATATCACTTTCCCCCATCTTTACGAATACATAAAATATGAGTAAAAGAAAAGGTTTTATCGTATTTTGTTCCATGACCAAAAACTAGCTTCACACAAATTTGTTCCATGACACAAAAACATTTTTGTTTCATCGTGTGTTAGCATATAATGTTGCGATGCAATGTGCATCCAGCCTTGAGTCAGCCTGTTTTTATAAAACTTATTAAAGCAAAATTAACATATTTCCACGCGTGTCTTAAGGTCATTCAATAATATAAATTTTATAGCAAAATTTTAACAATTTGTATAATTATAAGCTATAAAAAAGTGATTTCATGATTTCAAATCATGACTTGCTATTTTATGCTTTTCATGTACCGTGGTCAAGGTTAAGCGTATAGGTATGGGGCTGAAACTATTATAACTAGACTAGACCCCAGCTTCCTTAAATGATCAGTGTTGCTGGAATGGGCTGAGACATTGATACTGGACATCTTTTCTAAGATACCCCCACCTATTTTAAAGCTCCTGCCAAGATGTTATAGATTTAAAAAAAATATCTTAGTACTGTAACTATTGTCGAATGACCTTAATCCCGCGAATCGAAGAGAAAGCGCTTGGCCCAGGTCGCCAACTTTTAACTCTCGCCATATCTGAGCTCAGTAATTTTCCCAGGCATGCCAACCAAAACCCGGCCTTCAGAAAGTCAAGAGCAGGCGACCATAAAGAGACGGGATTGGCCAAATGAACAACGGTATGCTAGGCTCTTAAATGTCAACACACTGCTAACCTTCATAACACCACCTTATATGCTGCCTACTTCGTAACTTCAAAAATTAAATCGACAAGAGATTGCCATTTAAAGAAGAAGAATATGTTTACTAGGCGGACTGGAACAAACATTCAAAGTAGTACTTTCATGATACGTTAAGCTATTATTTTTTTACATATGGAGCCAAATCAACTAAGTAACAGAAACCAAGTGATGTTAAAGAGTCAATGTTGACAAATATAAATCAGTTGACATATTCTTTAATGTAGTTAATGCCAGTAAATTAATACTAACACGTTTTAATCGAATGGTTTATTTTTCCCACGCATCCACTTTTGGGTCCAAACTCTCAAATTATTTCAGGCAGTGTGATTAAATAAGAAATTATATCTTTCCCCTAGTCTTGAGATCCGTTCGGGTTAAATGCATATAAACGAATTAAGTTAATGCGGTAGTAATAAGGAAGGTAGAATTTAGAGTAAATGTAGCCACATTTAAGGGATGGGAAGGGAGTAAGTTATTTAACCGGACGGGATACGAGCCCCAACCTCCCTGTCATCATAAAACCAGACAAAATTATATTGATATTTATTTTAGAACACGTGCCCAACTATGCAGGTCCATCTAAAATTTTTGGGGTTGAGAATATTTAGCATGAATTTAATAAATACATGGCTATGCAAGTACGCGACTTACTAATTTAATCCAGGAAAGAAATACCTAACACTAAACACCTAATCTTAGCGTTAGGAACTATAATAGAATAGTACGAACCCATTTGTAAATTTTAAGACGGATTTGGGCATCAACCTTAGGCTATTGGTCTGTAATAAGTGTGTTGCTGTAATCTGTGTTTCTAGAAAGTGAACGTTATATACCGCATTCAAAAATGGGGGAAGACAGAGAAGCGGATGAATGGCGCGGTCCCTTCCTAAGACAAACTTGCGAGCCCGGGTTTGAGAGACGCTGCATCTCCTCCAGAGTCGACCAACAAAGACCCAGACAGCTTTGTAGCGCGGTATCAGATAGTGAGTGCACGCTGGCGGCTGGGAATTCTTGTCGGCAATTATTTTAATTAGTTCCAGGCCGACCCACTCCAGCATTCTTCCAGCACAATGGAAGCCGGCCAGACGCCTCTATGGAAGGAGCTGTTCAGATACAACAAGGGGTGCAGTGCTGTCCGTTATTGGGAATACACTCGAACAAACGAAACACGAAGAGCGAGTATTATAATCGCACGTATAACCACCCTGAATTCCGGGTTCCGTGAGTCAAGAATAGGACCCGCTATCGCCAACCAACCTTTGGCTGTAACAAAAATAAAATTAGCACCCAACTACGTCCCTTATTCAAGATATGCAATTTCATTGCTTGGTTAATTTTAAATAAATGTATAGTAGCTTTGTTCAAATATGTTGTTTATAAGATAACACAATAAGTAAACTAAAATCATATATTTATCTGGCCTGCTTGTTAGAAGATTGAGGATGATCTACACGGAATTTTTGGGGGAGTTTTCGACATGGTTTAGCGAACTTGCATCATCATCAGGAAACGTATAGCCTAAATGTAGGCTGGGTGGATGTTATTTATTTTCTTAATGCGTCCTTTTTCACGACTTCGGCTCTCCTCTCTATCAGTTCCCACACTTTGTTGTAAGGTCTGTAGTGTGGTCGTCAGTCATGAATGAACATGCTTTCCCAATACTGGACAATATCTAAAATAACAAAACGTATTCATAGAGTTGGCGGTTGAGAGGACAAACCGGTCATCTAAGGTAATGAATGAAGGACCCTGCTTTGATTCCATTTGCTACACACACAAAAAGTATTTGTTTTTAGAAGTTCGGCAGTATATACAAATATTATAGTTTCAGACTTCCTGCAATAAACGCTAAAGTACTGGATATTATATTTTTAGGTCTTCGCGTCTTAATAAACTTTTGGGCTATCTGCGGCTTGAAAAAAAAATTAGTACACAATATGGGGAAGGTCATTTGTTTATAAATTGCCAGGTGAATGACCGAATGCATAAATCTAATCTAATTTTGGTGTAATTATGAAAAAAAAAATATTTTCGGACCCGGGTTAGATTCCTTGTCAAAAATGAGAAACGTGTAGTTATTAAGGACTTTGTTTGCCTGTGTCGTCATGGACGGTCATTAAGGACTTTGTTTGCCTGTGTCGTTATGGAAGGTCAGAATAGGATTTCCCTAGTTAATGAATCAACGTTTTATTCAGCAAGCTTTAAAGATATAACATCGACACAAAGAAAACTTAAATNAAAAAATATTTTCGGACCCGGGTTAGATTCCTTGTCAAAAATGAGAAACGTGTAGTTATTAAGGACTTTGTTTGCCTGTGTCGTCATGGACGGTCATTAAGGACTTTGTTTGCCTGTGTCGTTATGGAAGGTCAGAATAGGATTTCCCTAGTTAATGAATCAACGTTTTATTCAGCAAGCTTTAAAGATATAACATCGACACAAAGAAAACTTAAATAACCACAACGTAGGTTGGTCATGAAAACAGACTGTAGGAATCTTCATGCCAGGATGTAGATAAAATAAGTCTTTGAAAACCTACTATCTGGAATAGGAATCAAGAAAAAGGTAATTAAAAAAAATAAGTCAATATTTTTAAGGAGCAAACAGTAGGGCCTATAGTGAGTGTGTAAACAAGCCAGAGGAAGAGGGGAAGGGCTATTAGCAAACAGTAGGGCCTATAGTGAGTGTGTAAACAAGCCAGAAGAAGAGCGGAAGGGCTATTAGCAAACAGTAGGGCCTATAGTGAGTGTGTAAACAAGCCAGAAGAAGAGGGGAAGGGCTATTAGCAAACAGTAGGGCTTATAACGAGTGTGTAAACAAGCCAGAAGAAGAGGGAAAGGGCTATTAGCAAACAGTATATACGAGGCCTCGCAGGGTGAACTGCACATTTTCTTCCCTCTTTTTCTATATCTTACAATGACGTCTCAAAGTGTGATAACTGATAAGGTTAGAGTGCTTAGAGGCGTCAAGTTAAGATCCAACCCACTTCGCAAAATAGCTTCGAAATCGCTAAGTAAGAACCATCGTTAAATTTCTTCTATTCTTTTCAAAGGAGTGATAAATTGAAGACCTGGGGCAATGATGTTGTGTTTGCTTTCAAATAAAGTTATGACATCGCCAGTAGACAGGAGACTTGCCAGAAAGCGTACCGGCATAAACAAAACAAAATAATTGCCCACGTGTCTGCGACCAAAACATTACCAGAGTTCTGGTTAGAGTTTGAAGAGATGAAATCACTCCCAAGATTAAGGACATGTATTTTGCCCTTTTAGTGTACGATGTTAGGTCCAAGCCTCAATCCTGGAGAGACAATAAGGCTCAAAGCTTAATTCACTAACCTCTCCAAGTTGGTTAAGGAAACTGTGTAGCAAATTGAGTTTCCAATTACGTAGAATGGCTGAGTAAGTAAGTACCTTCTAGAGAATTAAGGTTCTTAATAGAAAACTCACCAGTCGGGATGATTTGAACTTCTAACTTTGACAATAGTTTATAGAATACAAGTTTCTGAAAAAAAAAAAGTAGGGTAACAAACGAGAGGGCCATGAAAAACTTTTTTTTAATGTATCCTTTGCCATGGAAATTGGTAAGTTATAACGTGAACTCACCAAAATGTACAAGAGTAATTAAATATTTATTCTCTTTGGACAATATATTTATGAAAAGTAGTGTAACTATTATGCTTTACAAACCATTACTATTTAAAAAAATAAGCTAGCCTGGTGTAGGACTCTGTATTTAGTGTAATCGAAAATCTCGATTACTTGAACGTGTAGAATTGTTCGAATTAAAAAATAATCTATCAGGTGACACGTAGGCTCTTCATACACCGAGGTGACCAAAATCAAGCGACCAATTGCCCACGATCATGCAACCAATCACCCAAGCAACTTTTGCATTAAAACAATACTTCGCTCGTCCACCAAGGCGACTAAGATCAAAGCGCTAGGCAATAAATCGCTGTAGAAAAAACTGGTTGGTCACCAAGTGCTCAGGTTGTCCGTGCATCGTCGCAAAATTCACTTGCAGGAGAGCCTACACCATGTTTTATTTTCATTTGTGCGAGCTCACATTTTTAAAAAATCTTTTCACGTTTTTTCTGCAAGTTTTTACTCTTTGGTAACAAAATGTCACAGAAAATGAACGATAAAGAAATAACAAACGGACAGGGTGAGAACGGAAACTTTTAGAAGATATTTTAAAAAATGTAGAAAATCTATTAATGACCAACCGTTCATCTGTGATAATTGACCGGCAAATAACACATGAAAGAAGATTTAGTGTATTTTAGAGCTTTCAGAGAAAGTTAGACACATGCAAAGTGGTTAAGACATCACATAATAAATCAAGTATGTATAATGTTATGATGAACACGACTTAAGCTTCAAATATGTTATATCATTTGGAAGCATACATTATATTCTAATGTGGAGTGTAGGGGAAAACACAAAAGTTGAACACAATAGTGTGGAGAAATGATCAGCGATGACGTATAAACTTGAGACACAAGTCTTCGGTATGAGGTTTACTAACAAAATAAAAACTTTTCAGACACGAGTGTCTCCCTACATTTATCTCTGAAGTATTATCTCCTAAGGTATCAACAGAGGCCTTGACACTATATCCAGGGCGAGTGAACTGGGTTCTGCCAGACGTATCGCCTCGTGATTTGCTTGACCTTCACAAGTCATGGCCAGCTGTCATCGTGGATCGTGAGTTTAGTTTTATTCGCTTGAAAAAGTTTGCTGGAGGTACTCTAACATAAACAAGATTAGTTGAGGATCGTGGTTCGTCATCCACCGGTGATAATTTATTCTTACGATTCATTGTAGGTATTGTTTATCAGAGGTGGTCTTAGATAAGTAACTTAAGAAAACAGGGCGAGGAGCTTAAGATATAAAGAACTGGTAGCGCACAATCCTAACGGGTAGTAAGACACGGTGCTAAAAAATAAAAGATAACAAGAGTCGCAAGAGGATTCTTCCGTAAAGATTATATAAAACTATTGCTAAACCTCTTCCCCATCAAAATTAAAAGTCAAGATCGAACGAAACTCAGCTTCCAGGTCCACAGGCTTTAATCGTTTACCCAACGTTGTCGAAACTGAAATAATTACTAAGATGTGCGTATTTTAAGAGAGAGATACATAACAAAATAATAAAACTCAATTCATGACCTTTCATCGATTATTTAAAAATATCTTATGTCAAGCAACTTTATACATGAATACAGTATTTCACTATGTTTATATATTTATAGCTAGGTCCTGTTATTTTACCGCAAACAGTTGACCCCGGAAGAAATCAACTCCTAGCCATCATAACTTCCAAGAAAGATCACAGCTTTGATGAAAATCTGGCGTGTGACGATATTAGAGGAAGGAAAAAAGCACGAAGTTAAATATATTCACTAAAAATAAACTTAACAAACTAGGTATATATAAAATATAGCGGTATATTCTTCAGCTACATAATACTAATAACAAAGGCTTTGAGGATCGTATTTTCCTAAAGTCATTCCTCGCAAATACCTAATATGTCTGATTTTAATATGATCAGCCCCTAAATAAGAGAAAATAAAATAAGTTAGTGGTAAACTGCAGAAAAGTGAGTAAATCAGTATATAATACTTTGGACCTATAGAGAAAATGCAATGAATCTAACCTCGGAAGAAGACAAAAGGGGATTCGTTTTATTGTTGTAGTGGTACGCTTGCACTGCTTGGGTTCCCTTGTACACCAGAATTGGTGTCCAAAAATTCTTCCTCAAGATAAAATGGAAGTATTTTAAAACTTGAAAAATCCCTTTACTCGACAGTCTCCAAGCGTTGAGTGAGTTGGTAAAACAAATCGTACAGTAGTCCCATGGCTTCTTTGGTGCTGACTGACAGGTTTAAAAAGATACCAGACCAAATTACGTATCCCTACGCCAAACCAGATGATCTGTAAAAACATGTGTTTAGCAGCTGTCACTTTTGAAAGTCAAAATTTAGGTATATACCTAGATGATGTCAGAAGTCAGCTGTTAGCTGTCAGTCAGCACCAAAGAAGCCATGGGGCTACTGTACATAATCGCACATAAGTTCTCATAAAGTATACTATAGTTAAAAACAAAATTTTATAAAGCTATTATCAGTAAACTGCCCATGAATATTGTCCCTGAAAACAAAATACTTTGATAATCACATGAAACACTCTTTATATATACATTTTGATAAAAATTGTTTTTAGACTATAGCTGTAGATGGACGTAGAGAAGATCAGGTAGAATCGTAAGATTCACTTGTTTAAGTTTGGGAACCATAAAACGTCAATATATATCATAATCTCAAGGGCGATTTATTTTTACAATTTACAATACTTTCTCTCTATGATAAAGTAAAAAAATCGTTACAAGGAGATAAAATTAAGCTTGCTAGACTTGCAAATAGTAATTATAAACCCTGATTTTTATAGAGAGCCCGATTTAGTCTACCAACACTGGTTGAAAGTCACTAAAATTTGGCATTCTAGAAATATGTCTTATTTGATTTATTAATTAAAAAGTGTATCTAAAGATTTATCAAAGGCTTTCAATTAGCCTTCCTTGCGTTACTGTATAATTTATCTTAACATTATTAACCAAACGAACTAAGAATGTAAATACAATTCGTAATATTTTTACTTCCTCACGATCCTTGGGTAGAGAAAGTACTATTGCAGCCATAAAAAAGTATATATATATTATTTCGAGATTTTTATTAATATTTTGGCATTTCGGGACCCATTGAACCCGAAAAATTTGTGTTTTGCGATGTCGTATGTCTGTATCTTCGTTTAAAGCCGAAATAAGTTTACCGATCGGGTTAAGACTTGGTATCTAGGGTTTTAATAAGTTTCCACCGAGGAGTTTTGGCAATTAGAATATCTAGCCCTAAATTAAGAGTACATAGTTTACTGAAGGTAAAAAAAACATGTTTTCAAAATAAACTATAACTATTTTGATTAGAGCTCGCATCTAAGCACTATTTAACCAAATTTGTAGTTTTTTACTTCTGCAGCAGTGGTAAAATGATTTTCATGTTTTCAAATAACAGACGTCCCATTTAAATTAGTCTGTAGATCTCCCACTAGGTGTGGCCTGCTAAGCGGGATTGCCTACACACAGGAAAATATAGGCAAGGAAAATCAAAAGTGTCAAGCAGCGAGTTTCATACCAGTTACGATATCTGCTGTTGCCACCATGCATAGCTAAGTGCATATTGCAAAAAGGGCAAATACCGTGCGGCGCGATTTAAATATGAATTAGCTCTAAAAAAAATTGACCTAAATATGTGTTTAAATAAATGGTACGGAACTCCGCGTGGACTTTCTCGCTCTATTGTTTAAAAATGGAGATATTTACTCAAAGCTCGTAACATATGTGAAACGAAATAATATACATTAGCAAACTCAAGTATAAATTGCACTATACTTGTGTAAAAAAAATTTTAGTCCCGGTTTTAAATTTTATAATTTTATTTTTAAAGAATAAATGTCCTCATTTGTATGGTTGGACCAATAAAAAATATAGATATTGGGTCCACAAGGGTCAACACTACACATTAAAATTTCGACTTACGGTTGAAATTTTTGACATTTTACTAGGTTTTGCACATCTTCAGGTCATCGGATTGCTATTAAATTCCTCATTTATAGTAATTTTGACCAATAAAAAATGTAAATATTGACTATTGAGTCTAAAATGGAGATATATCATTGTTGTACAAACATTTCTCCTAACAGATGAGGAAAAAAATTACATAAATTTTTTGAGAGACACTTATATTTAATTACTTTAAGGCATTGGAGAATTGTTGCGTCAAAACTTTAGTGTCTCTTTACATATAAAAATCACAAAATTGTATTAATATGTTTGCCAATATCTCAGAAACTGTTTGTTTTATAAATATATATTTAATATAAAAGTTTTTAATTTTTAATGGTACTAAAATTTTGTGATGATTAGTTATTTATCATCTCAAATAGTTACGGAGGTATGGAAATTTCCGCTTCTATAAAGTATCCTAAGAGGCATTTTCACAGGGAAATGAAAAGAGCCATTTTATTCATAATCTTAATCAACGCCTAGATACGAATTTTAATCAAAATCGTTAGAACCGATTTTGGGAATATTTATTTTTTCCCCTTTTTGCTTTTTATTAATCTACATTTGATTATAGGGTTAAACAGACACACAGAAAGACGGCATTGCAAAAACAATTTTTTTAAGAGTTTGGGGGTATGAGGAGGGGGGTAATGAGACGTTGACATCCATCAACATTTCAAGCTAAATTTTTTTTTTACGGTCGCGATACTTTTCTTTTAGTATTCAATAAGTTAAAAAATATACATATTTGCGTATAGCATGAAAGTTATTGGTTTTATAAAAATATGTACCGAATAAAATATTTGTATTATAAATAGATATATATATATATATATATATATTTGTAATGATAAGTTATTTCATATCTCAAATAGTTTCGGAGATATGATAAAAAAAAATTAGAATTTACCCATCCGACCAGAGCCCTTAAAGTCATTTTGCCGAAATATTTTATTTGGAATATTTATAAATGTTTAGAAATTGAATTTAATCAAAATTGTTAGATCCGATTATGAAAATATCGACTTTTTCTCTTTTTGCCCTTAAGTAAACTAATTTTAGGGTGAGATATCCAATTCCAAAAACCTCTCAGGGCAACCCTATGAAAACCCTAGATACCAAGTTTTAACCCAGTAAAACAGTTTAGGTTCTAGTTGGAGGTACAGACAGACAGACGGAAATTCAAAAACCACTTTTTAGGATTCATCAAAATCTCGAGCTCGATTTTTTTGACGATCACAATACTTTCTCTAACTGTAAGGTAACGAGGAAGTAAAAACTAAGAATAGTCACAAGTACATTTTTTGTTGGCATATTAAGTAAGTGCAAACTATTATAAAATGTCAACGAGACTATTTCAACATGCGACATTACAGTTGTATTTTGATGCTGGAACACAATAAGTTTTATTTTCAGAATTATGATAAGCTGCAAGCTTTTGTCAGTTTTTTCACCATCAGAGACATTTTTCGGTTAACAAAACGTAGAGACTGAGAGCCTACTTTTTTTCTAACAAAATTTTAAAATTTATATTACTAGAATTATATGTATATTGAAATATCGTAAACTATATTTTTAATAAATTAAAATTATGTATGTTTTTCGATCAACAAAGGTATCTTAAAATTAACAAACGTTATAATGCAAAGGCCCACTTGTATTCCCCTAAATAAAAAAGTTTTAAAAAGAAGAGGGAAGCATAGTAACATTATTATGTTCAAGCTAAGTTTATATAACCTGTAACGCATGCATGGCATATATATATATATATATATATATATATATATTGCATGGTATTATATACATATTATACCATGCATGCGTTACAATTATATATATATATCTATCACTCTCGTGTTGGTCTGTTTTGTATGGGTCAGGGAGCTCGGGGTTCGAATCCCATTATGATATACTGAAGGTGGTTTCCCTAAATGGGTTCCCACTCTCTTCCTGCAAGAAAATGCTAGTGCATTTAGTTTCAAACTCTGTCTTCCTATTCCGTTAGAGTAATTAATGTATGCGTATAGCTCTAACGTTTACTTTTTGTTAGCACCTCGTCTTACTACCAATTCTGATTATATGTCTATATTCCATTAAGGATAAACCCACCCTCAGTAAACCTGACCGAAATTCGAAGGCTGATCTCCCGGTCATCGGCAGTTCAGTCTATTGGTCTATTACAAGGGCGAAGCCTTAGACCGTTCGACCACCGAAGCAGGTATAGAAAAGTTATTAGATACACTTTCACGTATTTGTACGTCAAGTCATGCAGCGGCCAAATATCTATACATACAATTTTATTCGTGTATATATACACGAATAAATATATATATATATATATATATAACCAATACGTAAGAAATAATAAAATGTTATCGATTTTGTCCGCAAAAAAGTGTGTTTATATTTTCTAAACATATTCCTCCTTCCAAAATTCTACCACACAAATACTGAAATACTGAATATGGTATTATTACTTCTGAGTGAAGGTCATTGAATTTTTTTTTTTTTTAATTGCGGCATTATTCATGTCTTTAGTTCTAAATTGTACAGTTCAATATAATTTTAGATAATTTCTTTTTTGAGGTTGAGGAATTATTATCACATACAGTATTAATTATACAAGACGATTATGTTACCGATATGGAAGAGATATTAATCTAAACAATTATATTCAAACAAGTTCTAAAGAAAAACTACAGTTATTTAGACATGATTTACTATCTTTTTTAAAAAAATAAGTAAAAGTATGAATATAAAGGACGCCTATTTTAACCATAATCTAAAGTGCATTAGAAGTGTATCATGATTGTCTGACAGACAACTCAATTCGAGTTAAAAATTATACTTTCCTTCCACCCCCTCCCCCCAGTACCTTTCAGCTATTGATCGCGTTTAATATCCTCTCTTTGGAGCACACATGAAATGGCGTGTTAGGATTGAGGGAAACCAAAGCTTCAGGTGGAAGGTATAGAGGAGCAAAGGGTGGAGGAGGGGGATTATCGCTGAACGCAAGGATCACGTGTCGGTCAAAGTAAAAATTGTTCAAATAAATGTCCAGAGGTCATTCACTGTTCCCAAATGAACGCGAGACGGCACGAAGGTGTCATTAACCATGGCGAGGTTTTTGTAAAAGTTATACAAGCACACGAATAAAAACTTGACAATAATCATAGCTGGGAACACAAATAACGCTAAAGAGGGGATGAAAGAAAATATTTGTTTTCCAGGATGTTTTTGTAGAACATAGATAATTCAAGTCACAAGGTCCTATTATATTACTACGCTTACACCTTCACTGGTGGCGTTAGTCTAGCAATTGGTGAGGAGTTAAAGGCTGGAATCTCTAACAGGTGTACCGCGGGTGGTTTTCGTCGTCGTAAATTAAATTGTATTTCTTCAAAGTACACCTTACTCATCCTGCCCTTAGACTAGCACTAGAAACAGAAATGCCGAGCTGGGAGAAATATGCGTGTCGATAAATAAAGAATTAGACAAACTAGGTGAGTTATCTTTTGTGTCAAAAAGACGAGAGTGTTTAATTTATTAGTCTGATTACATTAATTGCATGTGTACCTATCACCATGGCCACAAGTCCAAGTATATAAACTGCAAGTCAAGAGGACCCATGTTCGAACTCAGGCTGGGCTAAGAAAATACTTGAGTATTTGATTATTGTTTAATTTCATTAATTATTTGTGCTAGGAGTTAGTTGTAATGTATTAGATATAATAAATGATTTGGACTTTAAGATAATGTTTATAAATATTAGGTTAAAAAAGATTATAATTATAATAACTCTACAGACTAATAGGTTATAAAAGGGTAATGAACAGTAATTACAAATTATAAATATAATTGAAAGGTATAAACAAAATAATTGAATACATATAAGTTGATGTGAAAAATATTTATAATAAGCCTGAGATGTTAAATGACAAAGAATGAAATAAATTTATTGATGCATTAATAATACTTAATATATTATATTATATTATAAAATCTAATTTGGCATGTAATGCACAGCAGTAATAATAGAATGTATTAAAACAAAATTACTTGAAAACACATTAATAGTTAGGTTAATGAAAAAGGTTATACATAAATTGGTAAGTTTAAATATATGTGATTAGTTCAAAGAGGTAAGGCCAATAATCGAACCCATTCTAGGTCTCAACTATTTGGACTAATAACATATAATTACTTACATTCACCAATTTATTTAAAACTTTTTAATTAACCAAAAACTTTTAATGTGTGTTTTCATGTTATTAAAAAAATAAAGTTCTATTATCACTTTTGTAAATTAAATGTCAACTTAATATCTTATATTTTACAACTAATAATTTTTTAACCTATTTAAGCCTATCAATTTATTAATAATTCCTATCAATGTTTGTCATTTCACATTTCAGGTTCATTATAAACTTATAATGTTTACATCAACTTATATTTAATCCATTAGTTTGTTTATAACCTTTCAATTATATTTATAATTTATAATAGTATGTTACTTCACAGTTCATTACACTTTTATAACCTATATCTCTTTAGATTTCCTATCTTTATCATTAAATTTTATTTTCCAAGCCGATAATTTACAAACATTACCTGAAGTCCAAGTCTTATATTATATTTAAATTACGCTCCTTACTTTAAATAGGTTATTTTTAGAATGTTTTCTAAAATGTTGCAATGTATTAGGTTTTAATCAGTTTGTAGCGTATGTGCAAAATAAGCTGTATTTATAGAATGAACGCTAAATATACAACTAAAGTATGTTTAGATACTGATTAAAAAAAACTCGGCCAAGCTTTGTTTACACAAGCTAAAGTTTTCATTCAATTGCCAATTGAAAGTGTTTTGTTCCTCGCTTGAATATAGTTGCATTACTTCTATTTGTGTGCCCCAAATTTCAAGAAAAGTGTATCTCGGAGATCAAAGAAATATTTTTGTAATTTTATTCGACGCTTGGAATGTCTCTCCACTCTCTTCTCTGTAGGAGCCCTACATCTCGTCACGGCCACCCCCCTTCCCCGTTTCCAGGACACGGACCCAAAGGTCGGAGACGCCTCCCTCCCTCCCTCCCAACCAGTCACCTTGTCAACCCTCGCGCCGGTAGCAGCGTCGTCAAAGATGATGCAGGTCGTCTGTCAGTTCTCCCCCGCACGCGCTAGATCAATACTAGACAGCGCTGCTGACCTGAATACGAACCCCAGACCGGCTGACCTCATTCCTGGATCCCTGAGCACTCGTTCTTTGTGTGTTTCCTAGGACAATACTGGTCAATGACGACCTCACTCAATCGTCAAAGTTAAATAAACATAATAAAAACCTTGCTTCCCCCCTCTCTTAGGTACTGCTCCAGCATTCGTCTAGACTCTAGATAAAAGGAACCCCACGATGAAGAGAAATAATTTCGAATGGTATCGCTTATGATTGAACCTTGGCCCCATCAAATCAAAATCAGGCCCAGCACTACTTAGGTGTATTCACGAATAGAGCAATAAGACAGAAGCTTTAATTTGCAATTGACAATTTTGTATTAAATATTTATGCTATAATTGTGTCACCCTACTTTCTATTATATCTGTAGCATAAGAAACATCCTGCGATCCTAAGCAGAACTGAGCTACAAATATTAGCAAAAAAGCGGGTTTTGTGTGAATGTTAAATAAAACATTTTTATTTCAAATGCCAATTTCTGCCTATATGTGCTGTCTGTCGCCAAGATCATTTAAACGATTTTATATAATAGTGAATATGCCTGCACATACTTATCCCTAATCGACAGCTAACTCATGATTATGATACGCTAGAAAATTCAAGATATTTTGCCTATGACCTTAAAAACAAAATTCCCCCTCAAAAACTGTTTCCTATTCAAATAGGTGAAAAATGACAACCTGGACACGTGAGTCGAACCCGGAACCCCTGGCTTTGAGCTCCAATGCTAGTGAAAGATTACCCTGGATACGAGACGAGCCAGGATGGCTTAGTGGTAGAGCATTGTGGCGCAAAGCCAAAGGTCTCGGGTTAAATTCCCGAGTACAGGTTATCATTTTTCAATTAAATGAATTTTATTCAGTCATCAGGATTGATCCTATGGATAACTATCACGTATCAGTTTGTGATACAAATGAATTAATAATGTAATATGTTATCAAAAATGTTTTATTTAGAGATGCAGGTCCTAAAATAATATTTAACTGGCCCTAAAAACTACAATAAAATTCACATAACTTATAATCTGAACGGGCGAAAAATTATTGGTACGCGCACTCTTATAACATCAAAAAGGGCACGTTAAATATTCTCGGTTAAAATACAGTAGATAAGAGTAATAGGTATGTTTTTTAAGTTTGTTTTTTTACATCACGTAACTTTCCCAGCACGGTTTGAAGACCGGCTCTCTGAGTGAAGAAAAACAGCCTAAAGTCAAACTTTCAGTGACAAAAATGTCTGACATTTCCGTCGAGAGTAGACTAAAAGGTTTTGATTTGGAGTTGGGGGACCTCTTATAGGATGTGTATTGAGATCCGATTCTATGGACACCAGTGAATAGAGTCGTTTGTTCACCCTCCACTTTTTTAAAAGAGTGCCTTTTGACAGTTCATGGCGCCAAATGATTTTAGAGCTTAAAGCAAAGGCCCTAGAAGAGGTCACTTTGTACAGCTGAAAAAATGAACTAGAACGCTATAGAAGCCCCCCAAATAAAATGTGTCTATTTTTAATGCGGTATTGTACTTTGCGTGTACATTTTAAACAACTCACGAATCAAAAACTAATTTAAGCTAAGCTACCAGCACTAAAAACCAAGCACACAAATGGAGTTTCGTCGCGCTTCTTGAACCAGGTTCAGTCCTCGGGCACTGAAGATCACTAGTTGCAGTCCTCGGTGATAACATTTCCAAGATAGACATTTTTTAACAACTCACTTTCAACTCGTACGTTGTAAAGGCGCTGTAGGGCAAATTTCCCTACCACTAAAAGCGAACCTATTTGAAATTGTTTACAGCCACACAATTTACAAACATTCGCTTCAACAATAAAAAGAACGGTTGTATTATAAGTTATGTTTATTAGGTGCAGTCTGAGTAAGCTCGTTTGGGGTGTTGTTATATTAGAAGGGGTTTGGATCGTTACCAGACCCTGGCTATGGGAACGCTGGTAATAATGATACATCAATTTAAGATGGCAGCATTAACTTTTGAACACAAACGTAAGCTTATGAACTTTCAATCTGTAGAACACAATTTGGAATCAACATCCAACCATGAGGCGAGTAATTTACAACGTACTTGGATTAAATAGCAAAATATTAACCTATTTCAAGTTAAAATGTTTCGAGTGTGGGCCTACATTTGCCTACATTTGTAATTGTACCCAAAAATAGTCACTTAAATCTGAAGTGTGTTCGACTATAATCCACCGGATCTAAATCATAGTTAGAACCCTGGCCGAGATAATTACCTTGGTGGATTATGTTTACAAGACATTAGTTATCTAAAATTTTTATTTACAGGGAACGCTGGGGAATTCTTAGTTACCCTGGCCTATCTACACTCAATTATATAACGTCATAAGGAGCCCTTGTAGGCCTATTTAACGTATTAATAATAAAAACGGAAGAAATAAATCATATAAAGTTCCTTATACAACCTTACTCCCCCTCCTCTAGTTTTCAATCAGTTCAAAGGTCAAAAGAAAGGGTCATAGGCGCCTTGACCGACCTGCCGTGAGTTTAATCTTTTATTGCAACATCAAATCTAGACTCCGCCGATAAGAGGGAGATTTAGAGGAACAAACACATACTCCTTTTAAACCTGGATTTTTAACTATGTCTATTAAGGTCATTTGATCATCAGGAATGTACTGCACAATTTTAATAATTGTATAACTAACTGTAAGCTATAATTGGTGTTTCAATGATTTAAGATCATTACACTTCACGAGCTATAAGGGGTCAAACTTGATATTTTATGCTTTTTGCATACCATTGTTAAGCTACGGTAATGTAATTAATGTATGGGTTGAAATTTAGTGTATAACTAACTAAATAATCATATGAGGTGTCCACAATAAAATATTTATAATATTAATATTATTATTAATATAAATATATTTAATATTGATATGTTATTAATATTAAAATGTATTAATATGAACTAAAATGATTTGAACTAATTGAATCACTAATTAAAGCTCATAATTAGACACTTGTTAAAATTGTGCAGTTTTGATGGTCGAATGACCTTAAATTTAATATAATGCCTATAAGCTATTTTTGTAGCATTGCGTCTTACTACCCGTTCGGGCTATACAGCTGTGTACCAACTAAATTAACGAGTTAAGGATGATTAAGGTAGAATGAGGAAATGTACCTACATTTGCATGGCGTGAAAGTGGAAAACCCTTTAGGGAAAAACCATCCTTATTACACCATAATGGGGTACAAACCCCAATCTCCCCATCATTGGCAGTTTAGTATATGGCGAGAGTGACGCCTTTGACCAAGGATTTCCAACTAGGGGCCCACAATGCCTTGTTGTTGCGGCCCACAAAGTTTCTTTGAAAATTAAAATAAACTGTAGTAAAATTGATATTTTTAGCCGAAAAAAATGAAAATTTTTGACTTTCTATGAAAGCCCCGAATGATGATCATTCAGTAATACACTTAATTGCATTATATTTTTTTATAATAACTTGTGTATTCTCCAGAGTCACATTTACCTCCACCCCTTAGCCGATTGTGATGGCATCTTGATGATTGTTGATATCGAGTGAATTATAAATAGTTTGGCACCACTTGAAACGTGGGAGAAGGCGTGTCTCGACTTTTCTGGTTTTCCACTGACTAAGAAGTCAAGGTTAGAGTCCCTGCTGGATGTACTGAAGTGTCATTTTACCTCAATAATTTTCCAGTCCCCCTACTCGCAAATGGGGATACCATTCCTCTTAAGTCTACACTCCTAATACCTACCCCTATAGCGTGAATATGCGGATAGACCGGACGTGTGATATTCCAAAGTGGGTTGAGAAACAGTAAAACATAGTATATTGTTTAATATTTGAGTGAATTTTCCATAAAGATTAAACTAAACTAGCGCCCGACATATATTGCCAATAAATCATATGTTCATATATTATTTTATCTCTCACTAAGTCAACGAGTTCCAAGAAATATGTAGTGCACGAAATTGCACTGAATCACAATACCTTAAAACTCCCTCATTACATTTTGGTAGCCCCCCGAAGCCTATTAAAATAATTTATGGATGGGGGCTTAAAATTTAAAGGGACAAACTTCCCAGAAGTGCATTAATTTTGCTCAAGGTAATAAGGTAAAAAAAGGATCAAAATTCCAAAACATCGTTTATTTTTACCAACTTAGAAATATACATAATCCTTTTAACGTCACAATTTCAAAAAGATAAAAAAAAATCATTTGCCCTTGGATTTGACCTTAATATTGTTTAAATAGCATTTTAAGGCTGCACCCACCACTCGTGAGCTCGTTTTAACGTCAACAAACTTATTTTATGTTTTGTTGGAAAATAGCTGGGCTTTGTGAAACCTACAATTTTGGTTTCTACAGCAAATATCGTTGGAAATATTCCACTATATTTCCATGGTTATATCAACTACTTTAGCATTATGATTGAAGTTTTTCCGACAAAGCCCTAAAACTTCAATAAATATGTGAACGTTATTCATGTTGCAATAAAAGTACTGTATAAAAGGTCGTTAAAATGTTTTTTGGAAATACGAAACGGTAATTTTAGAAAAAAATAGAGTTTTTTCCCCCCTCAAATAAAATAAAATTATCAAAATAATTCAGCCTTAAATCTGTGAAGATGTTGAGAAATTGTAAAATACAGTAAAGGGCTAAAGAACATTAGTGACCACAAATCAATATTTGATCTGGCAGATTATATAGTTTAGCGAATGGCTACATGAGAACAGATTTGGTCACCCTTGCTAGTTTGTCAGTTACCAGTTATTCTTTAAAAGGTTATGCCAATAGGACTGTTCAAGTATAGGCCTATTGTTATGTCAACCTTCCAAGCGTAACGTTTGTTAAAAATACATGTCAACTTATGCCACCCTATGATCAAAGAGATCAGGAACACAATTATGTTCTCATCGAAGAAACGTTAAGTATAAATAATTAAATATCCATGCATGATTCACAAAGTTTACATGAGCCAAACATAAAAAGAGCGGCTGGTGCCAAAACAGCTAAAAATAGTCGGCCGAAAATCTACCGAGGTATAACTCACTTCCCTTGCAGTACAGAGGAGGAAGCAGTTTTATACCTGCCATAACGTTATTTTTAGCCTGCCGTGATATAGGGCCTTTCAAGACAAATTTTTATATTTCAAGGACTAAAAAAAGTTTATTTTAACATGAATTGGCAAGTTCATTTTATGGTATTGTCATTCCTTTTTTAATCGACCCTGAATTTAATAACACTTGAAATTCATTCTGAATTGACCTTGAATCTTACGAGAGTTTCGTTCATTTTAAATAGAAAGCATTATTATTATTGGAATTATTTTGTCTTGGTGAAAAAAATAAATTTTCATTTGTATTTTGAATAAAAGTTAATTTTAAATGGGCGATGAAGCTCCTTCCTAATCCACATCAGTGGTCACATGGACTAATGCGTCACTCTCGTGTTTTACTAGAATGCAGGTGACGGGGAGAAGAGATGGAGGTTCGAATCCCGATTGAATGTTGTGAGGATTTCTTTCCAAAACTTTTCCAGCTCTCTCTCCACGCAAGTGTGGGTATATCTCTAAATCCTACCTTACTTAATACTCATCCCTATTCTTTTAGTGTAATAGTAATGTAGGTCTATGTATACAACCCAAACAAGCAATAAGACACGGTACAAAAATAATTTCTTTTTTGTAGAGGAGAAACATAAGTATTTATAGGCTAACTAAGAATTAGTGAAACGAGTTTTAGGAAGAAAATATAAGCCTAGAAAGTATTTTAGAAGGCAAATAATATTGCATAAACATGTTTTTTAAATAAGCATTCTTAAATTGCAGATCAGAGAGTAAAGCTTAATTAACATGTTTGTCGAAAATATATAGCAGAATCTGCTTGAGTCACGTAGCAAATTCACACACTATGTGTTGACCCATGATGCATTGCAACGCAAACATAAAACAGCCGATTGTCAAAATATTTTAATTTCTAGTGGGTAAACATATATTTTATATCAATGTCCCGATGGGTATTTTAAAATTATAATGCTGTGTCGTGGCACAATCCAATACATCGATAAACACGATTTCCAATAACGGGTTATTTTTCACAACAGCCAAAGAAGTTGTCTGCTTGCTTCTAGCTCTATAGCGCATGCGCACTGATTTGAGAGGGTTGGTTTTGGGATATGATTGGGTCTCCCGTACCAAAGATCCCAGGAAGAGCAGCCGGAGTAAAGGTGCGCAGAACAGTTCGCGCCAATGAGGCGGAAATCTTGTGAATGTTTAAGAGATCGTCACGTGACTAGGTTACTGTTCCGGGCTCGTTTTTAGGCCAACGTGTGAATTCAAAGTAAAGTAACATCACTGATTAAATGGACAAAAGTATATTATATCCACATTTAATTGAACCTTTTAGAGTTACACTCTAGATTACATTTCTGTCATTGAGATTTTGTTAACTTTTTCTTCTAGTAAAATGTTATATTTGATGCAAATCTGCCGACAAACAGTACAAAACATGTCGTGATTACTGTTGATTTAGTTCCTTGAAATTTTCATAAAGGAGCTACGGTTTAAATGTGTTTGTATTTTCTGCAGTGTAGAGAGAGTATTTCTTTGCCTCAGAGTGTAGAAGTCGTGAGGGGGTAGGTAGGTGGGTAGCAGTTACGCGTGTATATTTATGTTGGCTAAGTTTACTACCACCACCAGGGGATCATCACAGTAGCGGAGGTGGCTGGCCGTCTTCTGACGTAGATCACTGATGTATAGCAATCCTCGGACCTTCAAAGAGGCTATTCACCCAAAACACATGGCATGACGTCACTCCCGTCCCTAGAAACTATCTCCTACAAAGGTAAAGCGGGGGGTCGAGCCGGGACCTTGAGGAATAATCCCAAGTATATGAGGCCCCCAGTGTCAGCGGCCACGGTATTTTTTATAGCGGTCTTTTAATAAACCGCACTCACATGGGCAATACGGAGCTAGGACTTGCAAACCTTTAAGCTAGAGGTGTAGGAAAAGTGATTTTAGGGCAGTGTTTTTCCAATTTTTTTTTATAGCGAAACTGTTTTTTTATCAAAATAAATAAAATATTGCTCCAGTATAGACAAGAGTTTAATTTTCTTCTTATGGTGGAATCAAAAGTTGTTGAATATCTTGTTTTAAGTATAGCTGCATTAGATGAGAAACTTTTTGAATTAAGAGAAAAAGTTGTCATTAAATTCAAGGACACCCTTGACAAACATTCAAGAACTAGTGATATTGACCACGTGAAGAAACTTAAACTCTATGTTTCTCTTGGAGATGTATTTTTTTATTTTGACCCAAAATAAGTTTTGCCAAAAAAACCTTCAAAAACACGCCTTTTCTCGCGTCCCTTACATCCCCACCATAAGATAGAGCTCACCTTATCACTGCTTCTAATCTAGGATATTCTTTAAACAGGATTTTCTAGCGCTTAAGAAATGGTTATTGCTGGAAAGCAAAGAAAAATAGCTTGCATTAATAATATTTAAAGGATAAATTTAATTTTCAAATTTTAATATTTCAACCAAAAAAATGTTCAGAGTGAGAATGATTAAATTTGGAAGAAGACACTATGATGTGTGGTTTTCTTCAAATTCAAAAGAAGACTACTTGAATAAATATTCACATGTGTCATAGCCGTTAGATAAGGTTCGTATAGAACCTACAGAAGAAAGGCACGCTTATAAAATCATGACTCCGACATGAAATATGTGAACGCCCTCCTTACATCATTCAAATCTAATCCTCACCGACAACGACATGCAAAATATAGCATTAAAATAGAGACACTCTTTTCCACTGTATTCAGCAACATCTGATAAATGTATAATTTTTTCTTAGTGTTCAGAATAATTTTAATATAAAAACACTGATATTTAATAAATGCAAGTTAAAAAAATCCAATCGTGAAGCATGCTTTTTTTTATTTGGGTTTGTGTTAGGCGCGCCGCGGGTGGTAGGGGTCAGGGGGTGAGAGGCAGAAAGTGTTTTTCAAGTGGGAATTGTTGGTGAGATTGTAAGGGTGTTTTTGCAAAAAAATTGGAGCGAGTAGAGTGTCTAAAAAAATATAGCAGCATTGCTTTACTCTAAAAGCTATTCAATTAAGGTTTTCATGGTTATTAGAAGCATTTCCTTATAATTGAAAGATTAATTTGTAGCATAATTCCCAATTTAAAAAATAAAATAAAAAACATATTTAGTTTACATCAAGTATAGAAGAAAGCAACTCTATACAATTAAACATATATGAAAGGTGCGATTATATAATCAGTCATCTCCCAATATTCACCTTTAATATATTCTTAATTGTATAGAGTTGCTTTCTTCCATATTTGATTCGTTTGGAATGTATAATGTTTTTATCTACTAATGACAGCATAAAGCCACAACCGAGTCATCGATGGCTGTGATATCACCGATAGCTTTTAGTAACCGATTATATCCACACGTCCATCACAGATTCTGCCTTAATAAATGAGGGAAGAATTACCCTGAGCACGGGACGATCCTTGGATAGCTCAATGCTAGAGCATTGGCACGCTAAACCAAAGGTCTCGGGTTCAATTCTCGTGTCCAAGCGTCATTATTCTATTGATTCAAAACAATAAAAATAAAATATTTAGTGTCTGGGCGATAGGCAACGATTTTGTTCTTATTTGTGTGGGCGCAAATGACAATGTGTAATCGTCTAACAAATTTTGGGTAGGTACCCACGTAATTCCTAGTTGCTGAACTACTGCATCAATCTCGATTGACACAAGTTTGAATAAAACAAAAATATTCAAGCGATATATCTCCGGAATAATGACTAGGGCAAAGAGAGGGGAGGGGTGAAACGTTTGAGGAGCGGAAAAATTCCTTGACGGATGATTTGCGCCTAAAGAATGTATGTGCTCAAGAGGTTTATTCGGGGGAATCTTCCACCAACCAACAGCAGTGGTATTTGTCGTTAAGATTGTCGACTTGTATCTCAGGAATGTGTGTCTTCGTCCCAATCCCTTGTATCCTGAAGCGGTCATTACCTCGTATCTCGGCCAAGGACATCATCAGGAGATGATGACGGACGGAAGGACATGGCCACAGAACCAATAAAGAGACATGTACTGACAGAAACAAAGAGGTTGATGACCTTCACGTTGGATGCCAAGAGAAGTGTGGTTTTGTTGCCCTTTAGCTCTCCAGTTGCAATGGCATGGTTGCTTTAGAGAGGGGAATAGGGAAAACATGGAGAATTCGGGTTAATCTTTGATATAAAGGAAAACAGTGAAATGTCAGGGAAATTAATAAAACAAATAAGGAAATGTCAAAGAATTTAAATACCTGACTTAATTCTGCACTTAAACGTTTAAAGAAAAGTGAGTGATTGAGTTTCTCAAAGTTAGTAAAATGTATTGTCTATGTATGTTTATTCTAACATAAGATGGTTGTACACCGTTTGTTTTATAAAATATTTACAAAGGAACACAGATGTCATCCAAAACATTAATTAATACTGGAAAATAACCTATGATGTTTATATTTAGTAGCCTCTAAGAGTGTTTTCGAAAATACGTAATCAATGCAATATTTGAAAACATTGTCATTCACCACCAACCACAAAAAAAGTTAAATAGGTTAAGCCGGGGATGTATTTTATATGTCTGGAAAGACTGTAAAAATAAGGGAGTTTTGGATTAAGAGTTTTGTAATAACCCTGAATGAGCTATTCACACCTGGAACCTCTCAATTATTGTGAAAGATCTATTCCGGACGTAGTAATATAGATATTAATGTATAGGCAACTAAATACTGACGATAGCCGGTGGGCAATTTGGCAGACTAAATAGTTTCCCACTCTTCATTCACACAAATACGAGTACACTTCCTTTAAATTTGACCTTTCTGTCTGCATAAACAACAACAACACAATTCAATACCCTACTATGGAATAAAAACTTCTTTTTAACATCACGGCTTACTATATATTCAGGTTGTACGCATAAAAACAATAATATTGTTTTCTAGCGCTATACTGCGTATAACCCGAACGGGTAGTAAGACGCGGTGCTAATAATCTAGCGCTATAAATGTATTTTTATATTTCAATGTTGTATTGGTAAAACGGTTTAAAATTAAGTAGTCTCCATCAGTTCCATTATTTTCTAAATTAGAATTAAAAAAACCGCACCCTTATGCAACGTCTTGTTCGAGCCATATTACATAAGTTGGGCGTTATTCGGGGTAGGGCGCGCTCTTATATAAATGCACCAATACTCATTTGGAAAGAGGATGTAAGAACTAAAATGTTTGTGAAGGGAGCAGAAGAAGAATGAGTACAGTGCACATAATCATAGATCAAGCTTTGGCCTCCTGAGTCAAAATAAAACATTACCTTTGCCTCTTTCACATTTGACCCCTCAAAAAAGGTGATTTAAGCTCTCTACAAAAGCTCCACTATTAACTTACCAAAATAACAGCAAGCAGACGAACGAAAAGAGATATGAAATCTGTTCAAATACCAACCTGAAAAAAGAAAGAATCACAATACTTTAATTCAGGAAACAACTTTGGAATAACATTTTTTAATGCACGTTTAAATAGAAAGAAGTATTTATTTATGGTTCTGCAAATTAAAGTTTCAATGGTACTATTTTCTACTTGAGGAAGTGTATGAAGATTCTATTTTTATTTTTTTGTAACGTTAATGTTTAGATAACCAGACTGTAAGTACAGTTCAATTTTCATACAAAGGCCCAGTTTCATAGTCAAATTTAGTACGCCTCAAGTGTGGTGCTACACTAAGTACATGACGACACCTACCTAAACCAGAATGGAATGGGCCAGTTTCCTATGCGAGAACGGCCCGTTCCATTCTGTTTTAGGTAGGTGTCGTCTTGTACTTAGTGTAGCGCCGCACTTGAGGCGTACTAAATTTGACTATGAAACTGGCCCAAAGAGTTCATCTAACACCTAGAAAAGTCACTAAATCTTATTTTATGCATTCATACATCAATTTAAGTAATATGTAGCTTTCACTTCTAGTATACGTATATTAATAAAACGTATAAAATAGCAATAGGAAAACGTTACTATGGTTGGCCGCAAAAAAAAAAGTTTGTATTTTCTATTTCTTATGGAAATTGGACTATACAGTAGGGACATGGATGTAACTTTCTCAATTAAATGCATTCTTTGTAATTAATGTGAGGTCAGACCATTGCACTAATTGACATTTTGTTATTTCCCGCGTGATAGCCAAGATATAGTTTCTTGTGTAATGGCACCCTTGCGGCGCGGAATCATTCTGAGAGAAGTGTGAGATGCGTTGCCAGAAAGCGATATGGCGGCTTAATCTGTTATCTGGCAGTGAAACAACTTGAATTTCAACGAGGCGGTGGTCTAGGGGTAAGGTGTCGGACTTCTGTTCTAGAGTCCGGGGTTCAATCCTCGGTCCCGGCACACATTTATCTGATTACCAAACCCTTCCTTCACCTCTGACAAGACGTGTATTAATCACAACTTGTGAATGTGTGGAATGCCAGGCCTCCCTCCACCGTGGTTTGGATCCCACGTTAAACTGTAGGTCCTCCATTTCATTTCACAATCACCCCACCATTACACATTAGCCTAAGTGCGTATAACCCGAACGGGTAGTAAGACGCGGTGCTAATAATAATAATAATAATAATAATAATAATAATAATAATAATAATAATAATAATAGAGCAGAATAACGCTGAGCTTAAGACATAATTTCAGACACAAATGCAAATGTCAACATTTTGATCTATAATAGGAGACAAAGTTGGAGATAAGAAGATGCTAAAAGAATATTGACTTTTTTTTTATGAAAAGATTGAATGAAAGGGAAAATCTATTAAATAAAAGATTTATGTTTTATGTATCAGGATGGTAATCAGACTCAGTTTAAAATAAAGTTTTTTCAAGAAACTCGGAGTAAGATAATACGTATTTCTTTTAGTAGATGTAAAAGTACACAGCTTTATGCATGTTCTGAAACTTATGCACATCCATATGAATGCAAGCGTCCTTAAAAGAGAAACTGAATATAACGTGGTTGTCTATAGGTCAAGTCAAAATAGGGTTTACAATCTTAATATAATTCACGTTTACTTAGTACTAAGAGAGTTTTTCAGTTATACCAGCGAAACGAGAAGCATGTGCTTAGTGATTAAACAAAATGGAAATACGTCATAAACATATTAGTTGTGTTTTCTGATAGTTTTTTTTATTAAGATTTTTAAATGTAAAACTTACACTAAATAAGTTTTTCATGAAAAGGGTTTGTATAGAAAAATGTATAGATTAAATATTCCTTAAAGAGATATTTGTATTTAAAATATGAAACCTATTTTTAATCTAGCTTGTAAAAAAAATAAAAAAATAAAAAAATAAAAAAAATGGGGTGAAAGCGTAAGAGTTGCTTATACTTATAAAAGAATGAGGCAAAGTATTTGAAGGAGATAAACAAGCAACCTAGCAGGTTAAACTACTCCTTACCGAGCCATTATGGCAAGGGGCAGTAGCGCGCAGATTCAAATAGACTGGAAGAAGGGAGTTTCGAGAATGTGTGACTTGGAATGCAACCCCCACAGGGCCCACTCTAAATCTTCTCAGTACGCAACAACGTTAAAGCAATAGTTACGAAAAAAACATACACGGTATCCTCATTTTTTTTTTTAAGGGCTTTGACCTATAGTGGTTTTCAGATAAATACAAATGTGTTATATTGTGATACTCGTACGGTAATAATGAATAAAAAAGTGTATAGTTTTCAAGAATGAAACACATTATTATATTATAAATTAAATTACCAAGGAGTTTGGGTAAAAATAGTTTCTCAACTAAGTCGATACACGGAAATGACAAAAAAGGTTATGTTGAGTAATAACGTTGCGCCAATGAACGCCATACCAAAAGGTCGTTAGCAAATGATCGTAAACCTTTGCAAGGAAGGCATTGTGGTTACAATATAAGTTACATGTTTCATCGCTAAAAAGGAAGTCTGTCAGCCGATTAATAATGTGTACTTCACCCTTACTCCCCCCCCCCATCCCCCCTTACTCCCCCCTCCTCCCCCCTCCAAAAGTCACCTAATAGGGTGGGAGGAGAGTTTGACATATTAAACGATTGTTTGAAATATGTTTACCAGGATGACACCAACAATTGTGGCGGAATGATATTTGACACGGAGTTAAAATAAATACATTTTTTAATCAAGGCTTTCCTTCTTGGTCTCTGTATGCATACAGTTCAATTTTCAATAGAATATCTGATAGCTAGAAAAGACGATAGATCTACTTTCACGTGTACATACGTCAAATCATGTGATCCGCAGCTGTCCGATATGATAGATAGTAATCATACAAATTAGCAACAATAAAACAATAAAATGTTACTAGTTTTGGTTGCAAGAAAAAGTTTGTGTTTTCTACAGGGCCCTGCCTATTAAAATCGGACTGTACATATAATGGTTGCCCCACAATTTCCAACTAATTATAATATCTTATCTTGAAATATATGAAAAATCTGGCGACGCGAGATATCACAAAACCAAATTATGCCTACAACTTTGTAACATATATCTTAGCCGATATTTTTCAGAAACGGAACAAAAGAGCTATAAAAAAAACCATATAATGTTATTTTGGGTAGTTCAAAAAAATTAATTATCTAATCCAGATTGAGTAACGTTAATATAGGCCTTAGTTTCTTGTATAAATATAAATCCTCACAAAGAATTATTATTGTAATTATTATTATTATAATCACCACATCTTACCACCTATTCAGGCTGTAGGCGTAAATGATAATTACTCTAATGGGGTTGGAATGAGGAAGGAAACATTTTAGAAGTAATCTACCTGGATTTGCTTGGAAAAATAGTGGGGAAACCATTTAGGGAAAACCACTTTCTGTTGACCCGACTGAGATTCTAACCCCGATATTCCCGTCATCAGCAGGCCAGTCTAACAACAGAGGGACGCCTTAGGCCATTCGGCACCTGAAGGGGGTCTGACAATGTCAATTGATTAATTAATTAATTAATCCAATTTATCTAAAGTAAATGTAGATATCCAAACATTTTTTATGAAAACTCAATGAATAAATTATGTATATTTTTTTAAATAAAAACAATCCTTTATAAGTTCATTAAATTGATTAGATAAGAAACTTTTGTGACTGTTCTGAAAACGCAGGTTGGATTATTATTTTAGTAACTATGTAGGTGACCTGGTGGTCTAGGGGTAAGGTGTCAGACTTCTATGCTGGCGGCCGGGGTTCAATCCTCGGTCCCGGCAAAGATTTATCTGATTACCAAACCCTTCCTTCACCTCTGACAAGACATCTTGTGAATGTGAGGAATGCCAGGCCTCCACCGTGGTTCGGATTCCACGTTAAACTGTAGGTCCTTCATTTCATCTCACAATCACCCTACCATTACACATTAGCGTAAGTGCGTATAACCCGAACGGGTAGTAAGATGCGGTGCTAATAATAATAATAGTAACTATGTAAGGTTCATATGTAAAGAATAATCACATTTGGAGGAAGACAACATTAACAAGTGAATAAAATCACGTTTATTGCATTTAAAAGAAGACATAGCATAAGCATATCTACCTATATAACAGATGTTATATTTTTAGTAACTGTTGACCGATAGTCTATCACTTTGTTTATTAAGAAACATTAATGCAAGCAAAATCATGGTAGTTCTCATATAAAAATAAAAGAACACAAACGTTTCGATTCCTTACAATGCCTATAGAATAGGCTTATTTGTGATGGTGCTAATATAATTATTCAATATTTTATACCCCTGGTAAGAAACTGTTTCAAATCCAAGGGATTATTTTTGTTATATTATTAAAAACATTTTTGTTATTTAAAATATAAATAGAAAATCGACTAGCTAAAAGGGAGTATTACCAATAAGTAAAATGCTATTAATGCATTTCACTAAAATTTAAAGAAAATAAAGAGAGTTGTGTTATCCAATGTATATTTTTGTTACCTCAGTAAAATTGTACTATATTAAATACTGGAGTGATGTATTTTAAGGTTATATAATAAAATATATGATGCTACCTACGTTGATTACAGAAGACGATTATATAGGGAAAGATTGATGGGAAGAGAGTTAGAGAAAGAAGAAAATTCGGAATGTTAAAAGACTTAAAGAGAGGAAGGATATACTCTACAAAACTGAAGGAACGCGATTAGAGGAGAGCACAGTTTCATTTGTGCCTGTCTACGGTCAAATTCACAATGATGAAGATTATATTATAGTAACCATACTAATGCGCCTGGCCAATCTATAAAACCTTCTTCGATTAATTAAAAATAACATTAAAATAAGTGAAAATAAAATGTTTCTTCTTAAACGGGTCCTTTTGGCTAAAATTGTATGTAGCATTAAGTGTCCTGCCCAAAGTTAAGAAATGTTTTAAGTCATGTACTAATAATTCAAATTATATACCTTGACCTATATGTTTCGAGGATATAGATCACTGTTCCACAAAAGTACACGCCTCCGCATGTTTTTTTAAGGAACACTTCTTTACTCAGAGGTCGTAGCCTATTACGTCCTCGACTTTTCCTTTACAAGGATTTCTTCTTTGCTCCTCTCGCCCTGTTCCTTTTTGGAATGTTTCAAAAGTCTCTTTTATGATTATATCTCCTTAAGTAGTCTGAAGGCTTAAGACCTCTTTTAAACTGGTACCGGCATCAGATGGCTACGTGAATGGACACGAGGAAAAAACAAGTGAGGTAGGAATGGGGGAAGATCAGGCACTTAGTAGAACACATCAAACAAGAAATTATTATTTTTTTAATCACACTATCTAGAGCCAGTAGTGGTTAACGACTGGTTAGTGACAAACTATTTGAGGCAGAATTAGGAGGTTGATTGAGGAAATGTACCAGCTTTCGATTGGAGAGAGGCTGTTGAACAACAATCTACCCCTTCCATCTTCATTATCATATTTTTATGCTTTAAGACTCGAGTTAAGGGCAGTATTTTGGTATTTATCATAGCTTAACTTTGTTTTGGTCAAAATAAATCAAATATTTATCCAGTACAGATAGAGTTTAATTTTCTTCACGTGGCGACCTCAACAGTTGTTGAATATCTATAAAGGGTGTCCTGGAATTTAATTATAACTTTTTCTCTTCATTTAAAAATTCATCTAATGCTGCTATGCTCATGAAAAACGTTCCTTCAACAACTGTTGACGTGAAGAAAATTTAACTCTGTTTCTATCGAAACAATATTTTATTTATTTTGAGAAAAAAAAAGTTTGTTTTTTTCTATAAAAACTGTAACAAGGCAAAAATGCCTTTTCTCGCGTCCACTTCCACCTCACCTTAAATAACAACATTCTAAGATCTTAAATAGGAACACTCACTTATAGAGTTAAAGTAAAAGTACAAAATCTTGGTGAACGGAGCTTATAAATGTGTTTTCAAAGTGGAAAAACACCGTTTGACACATTATTTTTTCCCCCTCCGCTCCTTAGTCCCATTCAGCCTATAATCGTAGGCCTACATAATAATTACGCTAATGGGATAGTTATAAGGAAGATAAAATTTATAAATGCTCTACCCGCATTTGCGTGAGCTATGGTGAGAAACCGTTTAAGAAAAAACACCCTCATCACACCCGACCGGAACACGGACCCCGAGCTTACCATCATCGGAAAACTCAACTACAGTATCCCCATGACTTATTTGGTGCTGACTGACAGCTGACGGCTTTGAAAAGTTACCAGACCAAATTATGTATCCCTAAGCCGGACCATATGATCTGCAAAAACATGCGTTTAGCAGCTGTAACTTCTAACAGTCAACATTTAGGTATGTACCCAAATATTGAATGTCAGCTGTGAGCTGTCAGTCAGCACCAAAGAAGCCACGGGGCTACTGTAGTTAAGCTTGACACTAAGACCAAGTGCCCACCGATGCGGGTAGGAAGTAGTTACAAGCTCAGTAATCCCTAATAGTTGTCCTAAAATAATTACTTTTGTCTAAAACTCCATGGAATCGGTCTGCAATCCGGCCATACAGAGCAAGTGGCCACCATCTGTTAGAGAAGATAGTGCCAACTTCCGAAGATAGATGGTGTCTTGTCGTAAGCATAACGAGCCCCCGACAGTTAATCTCAGTTTTCTAGACCAGTGGCGCAGCTCTTTCATTAATGTAGCTACTCATTTGTCCTAATGTAGCTGAATTGACTCCGTTCCAAACTCATTAAGTCAGATAAAATCTGGAAAAACCTGTGCTCGAACCTAAGACCTCTGGATCTGTACCAGAAATTCTGACAACTAGACCACAGAGGCGATCAAATAAATTGTTACTAAACCATTTTCTTTTCTTTTACATACACCTTTATTTAACTATAAACATCTTCAAATTGAAGTTATTTAATTGATTTTAGCGGAATTCTAGCCACCTGTAAGAAATAACGATTATTATTTCTATCCCATGTAAAGTTAAATAGTTACTGCAATTCAGAAGAGAAGATTAACTTTCCCATTTAATTTGATTAAATATCAATTTGAAACGGATTTCAAAAACCGACAACGTGCATGAAAATAGTTTTAACCTTTTTAAAAAATTACGTATATATCAAAATCTTAACAATGTTTATATTAAGCAGACCAAATATGGTGTTTAAAAAACCCTTACTCTAAGTGCTTTATGTAAATTTAAACCTTTCTTTAAAAATATTTAACCTTTCTATTATATGTAGCACTATTTGTAACTATTTTATAAAGTCAATTTTCCATATTTTATTATAAATAATATACTTTGTCAACAAATAATGAAAATTGTTCGTGGCGCGTCAACGTAAAATAACACCAACACGACTGCACGTCGACAAAGGTGTAAATCTAGTTTATTTTTGCTCTCCGGTAACGGGCAGGTCGGGGATGGAATCCCATCTCGGTGTAACGTGGTGGTTTTCCCTAAACGATTTCCAACTACCTTTCTACAAAACTTCGGGTACACTTGCTCTGAATTTTACCTTCCTCATCCCTAGCCCATGCACGGACAGCACTGAAGAGTGAGTAGTAAGACGCGGTGTAGGAAATCCATCAACACGCTATTATCACTATACAGGGTGTATATTAATTGGTGTCAAAATATTCTAGGGACGTATACCCATCAACCAAACATTAAGAAAAGTGTATGCAAACATGGATCTAGAAAAGTTTAGTTCCTGAGTTAGGAGGAATTTTATTGTTCAATTAATAAGCAATCCAACAGAAGAAGTAATGCAACTAAACAAGACAAAGTTTTCAAAAACAAAGCACAAGACAAAACATTTGGTTATAAAAATTGTTAAAAATAGTGTATTTCTGCTTCGATGAATCCTCTGAGCTTGTGTTCTATGGTTTGTCGTACTTTGCTTAGTACACCTGAGGCGTTTAAGTATTTGCTCCCATTCATTTATGATGCACTCTCTTAAAAACTCAACATTAGGCACAGGAGTTAGGTAACTAATGGGCGTCCACAGAGATAAAAACCCATCTAGGTTAAATATGGAGACTAAGCAGACAATTCAATGGATCCCCCACGTCCAATCAATCTTTAAGGAAAACTCTAAAACTGAGCTTTTCTAGACCCATGTTTATTTAAACTTTTATTAATGTTTGGTAAATGGGAATATGCTCCCAGAATATTTGACACCAATTATACACCCTGTATAGTTACTAAATAAACCTTCATTACAGGAGACCCCAACGTTTTAATAAAACAAGGCAATTGCGTACGTGCTTAAACAAATTGTACTAAGCAAAAAACATCGTGGTTCACGGGCGGATCAGTGACATTGGCGCCGCAGGTGGACAAGCAGTGACGGATCGTCTGTCACTGGGCCAACCAATATGGAGGAATCGATAAATCTCCCCACTTCTCCCAGGAGGATATACGTTTACAGTGTCAGTCCCACCCAAGGTCCAATGCCGACAACTAGACCTGCAGGTCAACGTGCCTCTAGGCGCATGGATGTAACTCTTTATTATTTGGAGGGAGTAGAACGGACCCATCAACACTCAAGTTATTAAATAAAAATGGTAGACTAGACAATTAATATTCCCAGCTGCAGAACAAGCCGGGAAGAATCTACACTCCAATTTTCATAAGAGGACCTGTTAGAAAATATAGACATATTTTTTGCGGCCAAAATTGATAAATTTTACATTTTATTTTATAGATATTGATAATATAGTCCCTATATCCCTAAATGACCGCTAAGCTGCATTTATCTTCTTCACTTGAATCCAACTTTTCACTCATGGTGCCGGCAGCACGATGAAGTATAATGGTCGATGTGGAAACAACTATCTTGTAGTCCAACTAGGACAGTTTGTTTCAACTATAGTATGATTTTGGTAAGAATAACAGTATTTGGTAGTTATTAAAATTTACTAAAACAGTTTTAATATATTCATACATAAAGTCATGTTATCTGCAGCTGTCACTTTTGATATCAACACCAAAAAAGTAATACTATTAATAGGCCTATAGTAAAATGTTATCATTTACCACAAAAATGTGTTTGTACTTTCTAAAAGGTGCTCAAAATGTCAATTCGTAAGAAAATAAAGATATATATATATATATATATCTTTATTATATATATAAATTCAAACTGTTTAAATGCATAAATGTACCTGTAGGCATATGCCAACTATGAGGTTTGTTTATTTAATTTGATATATAACTTAAATTATAGAAGTTATTAAGAGCGTTTGATCTGAGGATCTATATAATATGTATACGTTGCAAGACTTATTAAAATCATCAATTCGAAAACAGTTAAATTTAATAAATACGTAACGGAGACATAACTAAATACAGTGTATAAAAAAAAGCCACGCGAAAATTCGAAATTAAACTCGATGAAAAGTGCTAAGAAATTAGTAAAAGACGTAGTGGCAGCTTTCCTCTTTTGGAACAGAACTTGCCCAGAATTAATCTTCGTGCACTTTCTTCGTTCCCCACAGGGACTCTAAACAAAATTACCACCGGAGCTGAAAACTTACGATGAGACTCATTGTTGCCGAAGGAGTTATTACAGACGTCTGCTGCTTGGTTTCTTTTAAATTGAATTGTATAAAGAAAAAGTTCCATGAACGAATTGTCGACAGTATATTATGTACTTGCTGACGGAGGAGCGCACAAATTGTATTATAGCGAGATATATAAATGCATTCAGAGCTATATTCTGGTTCCACTAAATTAATTTTGATCATATTTCAAATCTAGTTTATAAGCTCAGGCTACTTGGAGAACGTGAAGTGTGATTATATTGTGTGTCATCCAAATTTGCAGAAGTGTAATAATGGCGCCATAGCTAGTAATAGACAGCGAATCAAATTTAAAGCCAAGAATACAAATGTTTACTGCAACCAGCAAGTTTCTTTCTATTAGGATTTTTTTAAACATCTCGTCTTACTACCTGTTCAAGTTATATGCATGTGTACTAATTACGCTAATAAGTTAGGGGTAGAGTTAAATTTAGAGGAAGTGTACCTGAATTTTCGTGGAAAAACCATCCTCAGTACATTATTATTATTATTATTAGCACCGCGTCTTACTACCCGTTCGGGTTATACGCACTTACGCTAATGTGTAATGGTAGGGTGATTGTGAGATGAAATGGGGGACCTACAGTTTAACGTGGAATCCGAACCACGGTGGCGGCTTGGCATTCCCCACATTCACAAGATGTCTTGTCAGAGGTGAAGGAAGGGTTTGGCAATCAGATAAATCTGTGCCGGGACCGAGGATTGAACCCCGGCCGCCAGCACAGAAGTCTGACACCATCCTCAGTACACCCAACCGGGATTAAAACCACTATCTCCCCGTCATCGGTGGTTTAGTCCAACACGAGAATGAAGCAGTACACCATGCGCTTACTTAAGTAAATTTAGTCAGTGTTCCTCAAACTTTCTCCATTTGATCACTTGATAAGCGTTCAATGCATCTACGGATTATAGCTATTTATCTTTAAATTTTGGTTCACGAATTTTTTTGAAACTGTTCAAAATATGATAAACCACATCGCTGGGTACGCGCGTTATATGTCAAACTCGTCTAGTATGATTGGATAGTGATGTGGAGGTCAGGATTTCGGTCTGGTGTATTGAAGGTGGTTTTAACTAACATTACACCCAATAAATTTTCTCCAAATTCCATCTCACCATCTGGAATCCCAGGCAAGTAATTCAACGCAACGGATTTATAAATATATATTAAAATTTGTCCATTAATTGTTGAAGAATACGAAGTGTGTATACATGATCGAAATATCTTTTTTTAAAAAAACCATGGCGTCAGTCCGCTATTGAGTCATACCAATGAGCAGCTGTCATCTGTTGGTGAAGATAGTGCAAACTTCTGCGGATGTAGGGTGTTATATGATCAGCACAACGAACCCTCCAACCATTAATCCCAGTTTTCTAGACCGAAGACACTCTTATTCTTTTTTTACTAAATTAGCTCTAAATTTTTTGTCCTCAAGAGGCTAAGTTGAGCCCGGTCCAGACTCCCCACTTATAAGAAAATATGTAAATGGCGAGGGTTCAGCCCGGGAACTCTGGATCTATGACCAGGCGCACTAACTATTAGACCTCATAACGATAAAAGGACATTTAGAATATTGGCGTTGTGTAGGTTGGACTAGGATTTAAAAATAAAGGTGTAAAGCTACCATCTTAGAAATAATGTAATGACAAAAGTTGGGCCCTAGAGCATTTCATGGAGCTATTTAAACATCGACCGAACAAGGCAGAATTTTACTTTAGTTTCTTCTTTAAAAAAAAAATAGCTCAAGGCGAACGGTCTAGACACTAGTCTACATAAACAGAAGGGAGGCGCTTGTTTAAGGGTAAATAAACACGACAAGCTTTTATTCCAACTATTTGTGTTCAATTGGATCGAATGCGTCTGAAGCGAACGCTGTTAAGCCACCAATCACCAATGAGCTTTTTTTGTTTTATTCAACGTGTACTACATTAGTTAATTTGGTTAAAGGTTTCCAATTTATCACAACAACCAATTTAACCATTTTCAAAATCAGGGATGGTCACGTTCGGTTATTTGGAGCCCTGATTTCACCAATTATTAACTTAAGAACCAAAAGGGTTCCCCTATTCTCAGTTATATGAGTTTTTATTGGCTATATATACAAACATTGTCTGCCCCATGTAGGTTAATAACCTCTTCAGTGACCAAATCATCTAAGACGTCACTCGTGGGGAGATGAGGGCTCGAATCCCAATCGGGTTTACTGAGGTTGGTTTAACCTAAATATATCACCACTCTCCTTTCACGCAAATGTCGGTATATTACCTTTAAAACGTTTCTTTTGTCATTCCTACCCCATTATAGTAATACCGTATATATATATATATATATATATATATATAAGTATAGTCTAAACAGTTGGTAAGACACGATGATTAGAGCATATATATGATTACTGCCCGGATCGAGAATGTTGAAACTAGTCATATTATAGAGAGATGAAGATAAATTGAGACATTACTGTTTTAGCTTAGTGCATTCTATTTGTGAGGAATTTGGAACCAGGAACCGGTGAACTAATTATTAATGGTCATGCTCCTATTCTCGGTCACTTAAATATTATTAGTGACTGGGTAGGGGAAGTGGTAAGACCCCTGGCTTTGAACCAAGAAGTCGGGGTTCAAAGCCTGTCCGGTTACATTAAATTGTTTCCCCTCTTAATTTGGTTCTCATTTATTTCTCCAGAAGAACGATAGTGAATTTTCTCGAATTTCACCTTTAGTTAGGTTGTTACAAGCCAGCACACTATTATTTAAACTTAATAATAATCATAATAATATAACAAATTTGGTAACCCTACAGATTCGTTCATAATTTATTACTGATACATACAAAGTACTTTACATGCACATTTCAACACCATTTTATTTCCAGTCTTTTAAAAAAAGTATTTGTGTATTCACGAATACTAATCAATGTATATACATATCTCTTAGGTAATTAGTGGTCATATAACTGTGTTCTCATCGCACTGAGCCCAGAGAAAACCGAAAGTGCACACGCGGGAGAAACCTCATATGAAAAGCGCACCTCGACATTCTATCAAAAGCGCACCTAGATATTCTATCGCGCAAAAAAAACAACAACTGCATAACGTAGCAGCATGACAAACATGTTGTGCCCATAGTGATGGCAGCAATGAGCTATCATGATGAGTGTAACTCTCCAAAATATAATCGGCAAACAGTGATAGCTTTTCATTAATTGGTTGCTAGGTTGGATTAGGTTAAGCTAGTTCGATGTCGGTGTTGCCAATGGTGTGCTTCTGATGCCCCTTCCCCGTGCACTTCTGACATACTTCCAAACAGGTAAACAAATTCGGCCTGTGCGCTTTCAGAACGTCGCCACTGAATGATGCAGCGATACACAATCAGGGTGTTCAGCCAAACTTTATTTTTAAATTCTTTGACTTTACAGGTTTTCCAGATCTAGCTTACTTTTTTTATTAATTATACTACAAAAAATATTTGACCTGGTGATCTAGGGGTAAGGTGTCGGACTTCCGTGCTGGAGATCCGGGGTTCAATCCTCGGTCCCGGCACAGATTTATTTGATTGCCAAAACCTTTCTTCCCCCCTGACAAGACGTGTATTAATCACAACTTGTGAATGTGTGGAATGCCAGGCCTCCACCGTGGTTCGGATACCACGTTAAACTGTAGGTCCTCCATTTTCATCTCACAATCACCCTACCATTACACATTAGCGTAAGTGCGTATAACCCGAACGGGTAGTAAGACGCGGTGCTAATAATAATACAATATTTTTAAGATCACAGATTAATATTGTGGTTTTATCCCTAGATACATACACATTATGAAATTGTGTCACTCAATTAAGAGATCAAACGATTTCTGCCTGTTGGGAAATAAACTATTTTAAGTTAAAAATAGATTTAGTAAAACCGTATTGAGCCATTAAAAGATTACCTCAAGCAATAACGATTTAAAATAGTTTTGAGGCAGTCATTCTTAGTACCTTCTACTTAAATTGTAGGCCTAGTCAAATTTCGCGCATGTGAATAACCATGACTCAACTTTGGCTAAAGACACGTGGCATAAGGGTAGAAAGACACCAAACTCACGCGTTGACCTTAAGAATATTAGTCTGACCAACAGGACAATGGTGTGAAAGTGATTCCAGGTAGGTATTAACTGGAATAAAAAGAGTTATTTTGACTATAGTGAATAAAAATATTAGGCTTTTTATAGATAAAATGAAAAAATTCCAAAAATTTGATCAAATCGCCTGACTTTTCCCTGATCAAGTAAATTCCCTGACAAATCCCTGTTTTCCAGGTCGCTGGACACCTTGCCAATACACACACATGTGGCCCACTCCCCTCGTCCCACGGAATATGGACAGTGGGGAAGAGAATCGAGCAAAGTGGGACGTAAAGGGAATAATGTAGGTTAATGTCGCTTTCATTGTCCCTACGGTTACATATTATAAATCTTCTCTCTCCATCTTGAATAATTTTATAGCCGCTGTGGTTTGGTTAATAGAGAAGAGAAGATTTCTCTAATCAACTGTTTCCTTTGTCATTACGGGTTAAAATTCCTGTACCATCTCAGAAAAATATTTACAACATTTATAAGTTTAAAAGTAGCTAGATTTATCAAATACTTTACTTTGTTTAAAAAAACATGTTCATTTCGTGTTATTTTTAAATTACCTTACAGCCGTGCAGGCGAGATTATTGTACGTACTCCATCCACCTTGTGAGGCATCAGTCGTACCTGACTAATTCGACTATCACCATATAAATGTCACCATAGTGAAACTAAGTAAGGTATGCTATAGTCCAATTAAAAAAAACACACATTTATTCTGCGGTCAAAGTATTAATCATTAATAAGAAGAGGAAATAAATTTATAAATTGTTTAATTATTTTTTAGCACCACGCCATTTGGATTATACGCTTATGATCTAATTATGCTAGTGGTTTTAATAATTAGGAAGGTTATATTTAGAGGAAGTGTACCCGTATTTGCGTGGAGGGAGAATGGAAAAGTTTTGGAAAAACCACACTCAATACACCCGATCGAGATTCGAACCTCGATATCCCCGTCTTCGGCAGTTTAGTATAATGCGAGAGTAGCGCCTTAGACCATGCAGCCACCAATGCGAGTTATAAATAGTTGCTAACCTATTGAAACGCAATATTTTGTTCCGCAACAAGTAGTCATATAGACCTACACTATAATATTTAAAATTATAATGCAGTTTTATGAAGATTAAAGAGGTGTGTTGAGAATATCAATGCTGAATTGTTTGAGTAATCTACTAGAAGACAAAATGATGATGAGTAAAGTAAAAATAATCAGGCCTATACAATAAAATTGTAAACGTTGATGTTATAAATGTTTAGTGCTTAATAAAACACCGTGAGAAATAAACCTTGATACAGTAGCATACATTTTAAGTAAATAAAAAATAAAATTTAAAACAATGAGATTATTACTTGTTTAACAAAACCTAAGAGTTCAATTATTATAACGAAGTTTCAGTTAATTTTTAATGAGAAAATGCAATAAAATGACAATTTCTTATAAGGTATTAAAACGTTCGTATTATTTTAATACGAAGATAAAAACACACATACTGTATAATCTAACAAATTCATAACTTTTCTCTGTTCCACGTACATGGCATATAAGATTATTTTTATGTTTCCTTGTAGTCCCCATTTAGTCCGTGTTATTGAGGTTTTAATGTATATTCTGTGTTTTTACAAGTCACTAAAGGTTGGCAAATGTTGTTACATATACTTTAATTGATACCTTTTTCATCCATTTGCCATCAGTGTGACTAAGCGGATAGCCCGAATTGGTAGTAAGACATATTGCGCATACATACATGTATATATATTTATATTATTTATGTATATAATTATATGCAATATGTCTTACAACCCATTCGGACTATCCGCTTAGTCACAGTAATGGCATATGGATGAAAAAGGTTTCAATTAAAGTAAATATAATTACATTTGCATGGAAGTAGAGTGAAAAATCATTTAGAAACCTAGCTGGTATTTAAGCCCCACCCTAACCCAGGAAGGACGAGTTTGACGCCTTAATCCCATGTGCCTGCCGATGCGCGTTCCCACGTCGCATGCAATTCCTGAAAACAGCAGCCCGGCCGATGTGCCTTGAGAAACGTCCTTGTGCCGTAATTAGCACCGGTTCATTCCCCATTCAACTCTCGTCCCCGCTGCCCCAGTGGTATATAGCACACGCACAGCAGTCCCACAGTGCTCCACTTTAGAGGAGCAAACAGCCTTCATCAGCCGCGACCTCAATAACTCGTGATGTCCGCCTCTCGCGCGTGGATCTAGCCCGTACATCACTTGTCTACTGTTGTACTTTTACTATTATTATTATTATTATTATTATTAGCACCGCGTCTTACTACCCATTCGGGTTATACGCACTTACGCTAATGTGTAATGATAGGGTGATTGTGAGATGAAATGGAGGACCTACAGTTTAACGTGGGATCCGAACCATGGTGGAGACCTGGCATTCCCCACATTCATAAGTTGTGATTAATACAAGTCTGGTCAGAGGTGAAGGAAGGGTTTGGCAATCAGATAAATTTGTGCCTAGACCAAGGATCGAACCCCGGACCCCCAACATAGAAGTCCGACACCTTACTCCTAGACCGTCAGGTCACCTGTTGTACTTGTACGCTATACATTGCATGCAACAAGTTCCTATGGTTCAATTTTCATAAGAAGGGTATTTTAAGAATTACAAACATTTTGTTTTAAATTTTAGATCAACATTGGTAACTTTTTACCTTATTATTGGAAATAAATTTAGCAGCGAAAGCAGCCATTAATAAGGGACACGGGACTAAAAATCAACTCTCAAAAATCATAAATACTTTATTTTTAATTTACAAAAATCTAAATAAATTCAATCCCACACCTTTAGTTAAAACCTGAATTAAAATCTAGAATCATCCACTATTGAATTAATATATATAGCTATGTTTGAGTCTTTAGTATGGTTTAAATGTTCTTACTTTTTAAATCTTAGATATAAAAATGGTGATATTTACTACTAACTTTTTTGTCTTGCCAATTAACTTCATATATGCATTGCCTTAAAAACTACTTAAAATGTTATGACTGTTTTAGATATTGTACACCTATTACATATTTATATTCAATCACACTTTTTCTAATCAATTAATAGCTGAATTGTATATTTCTAACTATTATTATGCTATTGGTGTTATTTTATAGGTATTGCTAATATACATTCAAAGTGACAGCATAAGAAAACATTATTTAGACGGTAGAGTTCGTGAAAGTAGTCCACTTTGGTGATCGAATGGTCTAAGGGAACATTCTCACAATTGATTAAACTGCGGATGACCGGGAGATTTAGATTCAAATCCCGATCGGGGGTAATGAGGTTCCTTTTTTTCCGAAATAATTTTACACTATCTCCACGCCAATGCGGGTATACTTCCTTTAAAGTCAACCCTCCTCATTAGCGTAATTAGTATATATGCTTATAGCCCGAACGTGTAGTAAGACAAAGTGCTAAAAAAAAATATATATCTATACATCAAAATAATTTTTTTAGCTGTCAGAAAATGTCCTTTATATAATAATTTGACTGTACCTACAATATCTGTGTGTTTTTATCAGTACATTATACACATTCTGCATTCTCTTTATGAAAACGTGGAGGTATATTTGAAACACATGACATCTATCTTTCAAATACTGAAGATATTTAGAAAAAAAAAAAAATAATAACACTCTTTATCTCAGTAAAATATGGTCGCTATTTTAAATTTTTGTTTCTATTTTCCCCCTTGACGCGGTGTTAAAAAAAAATCCCCTTCAAATTGTTCCGAGTGATGCAATGAACGCAAATCCTCCCCCTACCCCGTTCGGTCCACTCGTCAAATGGCACAGAGCCAAGCCGGGCTAGCATTCCCCTCCTACTTCGTCCCCCTCATCCTGTGTACCCTCCATGACGTATCTCAACATCCTTGGATGGACGGACCTTTCCTACGCACCACCAGATACATACTATACATACTACTCATATTCATAAAGGAACACATATTTTTAGCACCACTTCTTACTACCCGTTTGGGTTATACGCTTAAGTACTAACTTAATTACTCTAATGGCTTAGGAATTGGTAAGGTTGAATATAAAAGAAGTGAACCCGCAATTGCGCCGAGGAAGAGTGGAAAACAATTTAAGAAAAAACACCCCCAGCTCACCCAACTGAGATTCGAACCTCGATCTCCCCATCCTCGGCAGTATATCTCAACATGAAACTGGCGCGTCAGCTAACTACGCCGCAGAGGCGGGTATTTTGGGGAAAAAACACCCCCAGTACAACCGACCAACATTCGAACCTTGATCTCCCCGTCATCGGCAGTTTAGTTTACTGCGAGAGTAACGTGTTTTCCAAAGTAATTAAGATAATCATTTCTTGCAGTATTGGTAATACTCTCTACCGGTTGTAATAAATTCAATGATTCGCCAAAAGTTTGCATGCACGTGTTTATTTTCAAGCTCACAAGCCTCGGATTCGCCCCCTAATTCTCCTCTCTATCTTTCTCCCTAAGCCAGAGATTCCCAAACTCTTTAGAGAAAGGAGACCTTGAACAAAAAAAAAATACAATCTGGACCACTAAAAACATTGTTTACACTAATTTCATCAAAATTCAATTACGATAGTTAACTTTAACAAATATAAAAGTATACAAAAGACGGGAAATCTCACGTGTTCTGAGTGCACCATTGGCAAATGTCTTATATTCATGTTTGGAAAATGTACTATCCTAATTAGTGATACTATTTTATAATGTGAAAAACAAATAATCCTATATATTATTTATGTTGTCAACATACCTCTTTCTCAACTAATACAAAGCCTACAACGATGAATAAGGTATCAGTGGATAGGTTTTTTTCGCCGACTTCTGCGTTAAAACACATTGTTTAATTAAAATTTAAGTTAAAAGAAAAATCTAACAATATTTTTTATCAATTACCGAAAATAAACTCTCTTTGCTATTTTTGTGAATACATTTCACTGAGTATTGAATTTCAACAACCCAACTAAAGACTAAATATTGAGGTTGAATGTGCGAAAGTTTTGTAAGGGCTTAACTGGTATTATAAACCTGTCTTATAGAGCCTGAGATAACTTGTTTGAAAAACGCTGCTCTCAGCCACCTAATCTTCTTCGCCGCCGACTCATAAAAACTAGACAGCGTTGTCGACTTTACGTGGACAGCGATTTGCTCCTAAAAGTAGTGAGGGAAGTGGGGGTAAAACAGTTTCAGTATTAATATTACTATTGCTATCAATACTAATAATATGAACCACTTCGGTGGTCTAATGGTACCAGGCGTGACTTTTGCAGTAAAATGGACTGCCGTTGGCAAGGATAGCGGGGTTGGAATCACCCGAGTTTGTTTCTTATAGGGTTTTCTATTCTCCCTCCACGCAAAGGCGGGTACACTTCTTCTAAAATTAACCTTCCTTATCCCTAACATATCTATGTAATTGGTTAATATGCGTATAGCCAGAACGGGTAGTAAGTATTCCAAAAAGTTAAAAAAAAAAAATTAACCCCCGAAAAAAATTCAAAATATCGTAACAACTTTAAAGTCTGTGCAGGCTTTTCTTTGGAGGTCTCTTGTGGCTAAACGCTAAGACTTATAAAAAAACAACTCTAGAATTACATTAGTTTACTACATTCACTTGCAAAGAAAACACACCGGGGGCTTGGGGGCGGGGCCCCCAACGAGTAAAGCGAGTTTATTTTATATAATGGCACGGCTTTAATTGCGTGTAAAAAGTTTCTAATAAACTATTATGTATTATTAATATCTGCGGAGCGAGAGAGAAGAACTTGACAAGCAATTTAATTTAATAATTGATCTCGAGTATAAAGGTCGTGTTCCTTCAAGGCGAAGCGAGATTAGTGCTTCAAACAATTTCACACTCGTGATCACTTTGGTCGGATGCAGACTGCAAAGACTGTACGTCAGCCACACGATGGAATTACCAGCAGATGTGTTCTTCTACGGTTATTAACGACTCGTTTAACACAATACTGAGCTTAATTATGTTGTTTACACACCACCTGTGGTAGAGCGCATAGAGGCGCTAGTCTCGTCTAGTACGGGGAAGTCTGGGTTATAAACCCTGGCTCGGCGTACTTAGAGTAAGATTATGGTAGGAAGGACAGTAAATTACAGTCACAAACTTTTGTAAAACGACTTTCACTGATTCATATCTCAAGTAATGTGATTTACATCTTTAACTTTTGAAAGATATTATCAACACCTATAAAATAACATTAATAGTTGAGTAAAATGATAGCAAGGTTGACCTCAAGAAAATATGTTTGTGTCTTCTAAAACTATTCTACCTGCCAGAAAATATGTGGATACACCAGATGGGATCACGTTAAAAAAAATGTTATACTTAATATTATGATAGGTATACGACATGAACTTTTTTAATCAAATTATTATTATACCATCACGGACTTAGAAAAATAACTCAACTCTAGAAACCCCCCCATAGCATTAAGTAATCACTGTGAAAATATAGTAAAACTACATGTTATATATTCACAATATGGCATATGCACGTCTAAATATTTAATATCGCCTGAGAATTTATTTCGCCATGACTGAATTGAGAATGTGCATCTTTTGTTGTCAAATCACTGTGCAGAATATTCTCTTCCTCCCACAAATCCTCTGTACTCAGTCCACACACGATCCGGAATCTTCCTAAGATGCCTTACCTTCGTTCTTTTAACTTGAGGATGAAAGAAAATCCATTTGCAATATAGTCACCTCTACTAGAGTTATATTTTTAAGTTATTGTTTTGTTGAACAAATGCCCTGCTCAAAATGCAGACAGTTTATAATAATAATAATAAAAAAAAAGCTCACACGTAGCCCCAACCTAATTTACCAAAAGCACTAGTACACCCTTCACTCTCACACAAAAAAATTAAGCTCTTTAACATTACTCTAATAAAGAAAAACGTTTATCCTCGTTACAATCTGACAATATTCATACCTATTTTTTTTAAATATCGCCTTGAGGTTTGTAGTCACGTGGCAACGTGTCTTAAAATTACCCCTCACAGGAATGTTTTATCTAAAAAAAAAGATAGGGGAAAAAAGTAGCTCTTTAAAATACACAATGGAATGTTTATACGGGTTCTTAGATTTGGATATAATATTGGAAGAACTGATCTGAAACTTCAAAATGTCACAGCATCCACTCGCCTCGTAAATATGTTTTGTCAATCTACATCGCTTGTAAAAAAGTGGCAAAACATATTCGCCAGGAGTATGAATTTAGCAATAATATTAGTAACTTTTAAATTGTCCCGAAAGGACCAAACTACCGTAAATGAACGTAACCGTCTGGATATTTCATTTTTACTACTTCATATAAAGTAATGTGATTGAGGAAACAATCATCTTCGACGCTATAATATGCAAAATGAGAAAATGTGTGCGATTGTGTCGTACCAATTATTGTATATGTCTCTCACGTAAAAATGTTTTACAAACGAGATCTTCTAAAAGCCTGTGTTTTCTTCACAAATTAAAATGGCAAAAGACGAAACGAGAGCGAGTGATGACGTCATATTTTGTATTTGTAGGGCTCGTTCCTAAGTTATAAAAACACATATTTTTTTTTATTTTGGTGGCCAGTTATAGGATACAAGTGTCAACATAATACCGTTTAATTTACTATTTCATGCGCTCTAATATCCCTTGTTGCCACAACCACGATATGAAAACTTTAAGTCTTATTATTTTTTGATATTCTAATAAGTTACTAAAAAGCCAATCATACAAATAAATATCTTTAAGGAAGTATTAATAAGAAAATAATTATTATTTCCATATTAGCGACTTTCAACGAATGATAACAATAAACATCTTTTGATAGCTATCAGTTACCATCACCCTAGTGGCTAATTGTCTGTAACTGTTCCTTTGAACAGGACAATAAATTTCTCCTTGTGACTATACGACTATAAGGCGAGGGAATAAAGGGTGTGGCAATGCGGGGGGCGAAATAAATACAAGTCGAACTGGTTTTATCTACCTCTTCTACGTGACAAGATGTCTAGGAATTTGTTCGGTACGGGTGTTCGACCATGCGACTAGCCAATACAACCAATTTAAATTGTGTACAGCTATCTATCTTGGCCGTTTATCATAATATCGTTTGTAAATTCTTCTTTACACTCCGTTTCACTATTCATCACGTCGCTCGCAAACTCATTTTTACAATCCGTTTTATTATTTGCTCGAAGTCTAACACAGTGATTATTTGGAAGTCAAACGTAAATGGATACATTTTCCGAAATATGGTGTTTTATCTCGATATTTTCACTTTTAAAGTTCCTCCTAAAGTCACATGATTACTATTATTATTATTATTATTATTATTATTAGTACCGCGTCTTACTACCCGTTCGGGTTGTACGCACTTACGCTAATGTGTAATGGTAGGGTGATTGTGAGATGAAATGGAGGACCTACAGTTTAACGTGGAATCCGAACCACGGTGGAGGCCTGGCTTTCCCCACATTCACAAGATATCTTGTCAGAGGTGAAATGATTACTATTAATAACGTGAAATATTCAACCAGTGTTAAAATAATTCAAAGCAAAAATATTCAAACTTGCCAATATTGCGTAAAAATTAAAAAGTTTTATTTATTACAATTAGGATGGGGTGGAAGGGGACGCAAGAAAAGGGCATTGTTTTGCAGTTTTATATCAATTTATTTGTTTTGTCAAAAGAAATCAAATATTGCTCCAGTAGAAACCTGGAATTTAATTTTCTTCGCGTGGTGACATCAACGGTAATTGAATATCTGTCAAGGGTGCCCTAGAATTTAGATGACAATATTTTCGCTTCATTTAAAAAGTTAATTTAATACTGTTATGCTCATGACCAATATTCAATAACTGTTGATATCACTATGTGAAAGAAACTAAACTATGTTTCTACTGGAGCAATATTCTATCTATTTTAGCCAACAAAACTATTTTCTATAAAAATTGCAGAAACTATTACCATTTCTCGCCTCGTTTACACTCCCACCTTAACAACACGTTTATTTATGGCTCTATTTGAGGGATATGGATGTGTAAGGTAGTTTAGAGGAAATGCACACGCATTAGCATGAACATGGGGAAATCACATGAGAAAAAAACCACTCGAATTGCATCAGGTCTAGATTCAAAATTATACCTTCCTGTTTAATGATAATACAGTATAACTTCGTGAAGACATCTTAAACAATAAGACTACAGGTGCAAGTGAGGAAATCGTAATAAGTTCATATTATAGCTTTAAGTTGGGTTTTTAAAATATGTTTATATATTCATTCACATAGCTATTTGGAAAAACAAACTTTCTTAATCTTACTTGATGGCGACAAAACTGTCCAAAGAATTTGACTCGCTTTACACGTGGTCACCGTTAACAAGGTCTGGGTTGAAATCCTGGCCAGGTAAACCGCGAGTGTGCTTCTCTACCAGTAATTTTGCCTTCATATTTTCACAGAAATGCTGGTGGTTTCTTTAAATTGCACCCTCTTCGTCGTGTGTTAGAATGGGTGTACGTTTGTAGAAGCGACCACAAACGGACAGTTTGAGCGGTGTAAATAGATAATACCTATTTCCTTACCACGACTCTCTTAGCCAAGCCATATAAATTGAATGGAGTAGGTACACCTAATATAGCCTACATTCATTTCAAGACCTAAATAACTAACTATAAATAATTAAATATGTAACGCATTATTCAATCAAACATTAAGGTATAATCTGATTTTAGTAGGAAAAACAGTAGAAATTAGTCACTAAAACAATTTTAATATATTCATACATCAAATGATATTATTTGCAGCTATCGTTTTGATAGATATTATCAATACCTATAAAATAGCATACATAATATGATAGAATATTATCAATACGGTTTAGTTTTTTTGTTCCAGTGCTTATATAATGCACCTATACCTTGATTTTCTTACGAATGGGCAATTGGAGCACCCTTTAAAAATACACTTTTATAGCTGTCAACATTGATAGCATTGTACTATTATTGGTATTATCATATCGGTATTGATGTCTTTATTGAAAGTGTACAGCTGCAAATAACATGTCCAGACGTGAAAGTAGATCCAGTAACTCTTATAGCTCTCACCCGCCTCGGTGGCGTAGTTGGCTAACGCACTTGTCGTGTTAAGCTCGACTGCTGAGGACGGAGAGATCGAGGTTCGAATCTCGGTCGGGTGAACTGGGGGGGGGGTTCCTAAATGGTTTTCCACTCTCCCTCCATGCAAATGCGGTTTCACTTCCTCTAATTCAACATGCCCAATTCCTAATACATTAGAGTAATTAGTACTTAGAGCGTATAACCCGAACGGGTAGTAAGACGTGGTGCTAAATATTATTATTTTAGCTCTCAGATAATATGTCCATTCGCAAGAAAATGGGGGTCTAGATGGCATGTTGCGGAGCAGGACGGGTTATTTACATACATAAAGATATAAACCAGTTCTTTGCATCGTTTGCTGCCCTACACTTGCTGTGACCTTGACAAGAAAAAACACACAAACACAGAGACAGACGCTAGGTGTTCGTCAAGAACTCTGAGAATGGCGAGTACTTCAACTTTTAAATTTAAACTCATAGACTATAGAAGCCTGGCGTTCG
>CABFOV010000371.1:10690-54050 GCA_902141375.1 Timema poppense
TTTTTTTTACCGCATCTTACTACCCGTTTCGTTTGTACGCATTTACTCTTAACAGAGTAAGGATGAGGAAAGAAGCATTTTAGAGGTAATCCGCGTTTGCGTGGAAAGTAAATCGGAAACCTTTTAGGAAAAATCCTCCCTCTGTAGACCCGATAGGGATTTGAACCCCGATCTCCCCGGCATCAGTGGGTCAGTCTAATACGGAAGTGACACCTTAGACCATGTGGCCATTGGAATAGATTCATAAACTTTGCTAACATTTTATTTTATTATTAGCATTCTGTTAAAGGTATTAATATTACCTACCAAAATTTACAGTTGCATATCACATGATTTTACTTCTGAATATGTGAAAATAGTTTAAGCAACTTATATAGTTGTCAAAACAGTTCTTTCATGTCTAAAAGGAACTGTATATTATGGTCGCAGTTAGTCTCATTTAACTATTATTTATATTCGATTATTTATCTTTTACATTTTAAAACAAAGTATGTTATCAGCAACGCAAACTATACACTACTAAATTTAACTTTTGTTTGACCCGCTTTAGTGGATTGAATACATATTAAAATATTCACATCAACTCTTTTTTGTACAGTAATACTCTAAAACTTCATACTTTTCTTTACGTAAAAAGCAAATATTGTTTATAAAATATCGTAAAATAAGTAGATATAATACGTACTTGATTTATTAGATATTATTATTATTATTATTATTATTAGCACCGCGTCTTACTACCCGTTCGGGTTACACGCACTTACACTAATGTGTAATGGTAGGGTGATAGTGAGATGAAATGGAGGACCTACAGTTTAACGTGGAATTCGAACCATGGTGGAGGCCTGGCATTCCACACATTCACAAGTTGTGATTAATACACGTCTTGTCACAGGTGAAGGAAGAGTTTGATAATCAAATAAATCTGTGCCGGTACCGAGAATTGAACCCTGGAGCCGCAGCACAGAAGTCTGAAACCTTACCTCTAGACCACCAGGTCACCTTTTACTAGTTGACTATCTAAAATATATACATGTATCCGTCTTTTTTTCTCCTGAAATAATGTTACATCTTTCATGAGCCAGCAGGCCACAAAAAGTGTTACCATGGTCCGGGGTTGTGGACCCTTGGCTTGAGGCGTCACTCTCACAGTAGACTAGAGACCACGGATGTCGAGAAGATCGGGGGTTGAATCCCAGTATGGTGTAAGATACTAAGGCTAATTCTTACTAAATAGCTTTCCACTCTTCCTTCACGCAAATGCGGGTACACTTAAACTCAACACTTTTTCAACCCTAGCTCATTAGCGTAATTATTACATACTATGTGTACAACCTGAACAAGCTGTAAGACGTGGTGCTAAAAAAACCTTTGGTTAAATTATTAGTCCATATAGTTAGGGCCAGTTTCATAGTCAAATTTAGTACGCCTCAAGTGCGGCGCTACACTAAGGGCCAGTTTCATAGTCAAATTTAGTACGCCTCAAGTGCGGTGCTACACTAAATACAAGACGACACCTACCTAAACTCGAATAGAATGGGCCGTTCTCGCATAGGAAACTGGCCCATTCCATTCTGGTTTAGGTAGGTGTCGTCTTGTATTTAGTGTAGCGCCGCACTTGAGGCGTACTAAATTTGACTATGAAACTGGCCCTAAGTGTCGGTGTACGTGCTTACTTAACGTTAGTTTAGTTTGGGTTTAAATCCTGGTGGAGTTTAATTCTAATTTGTTTTTTTCCTAAATACAATTTTCTCCTTTAGCAAAAATACGGTTACAATTACTATATCTAAACGTTTTTCATTCTTATCTGATCAACTTTCTTATCCACCGCATCTTACTACCTAGACGAGCTATGCGCATTTAATTATGCCAATGGGCGAGGAATTTAGAATTTAAAAAATAATTGAAACCTCGTTTGCATGGTAGAAGAGGGACAACATTACGAGAAATCTGCCTACAATATACCCGTCTTGGAATCGAACCCATCACCTCCCCGTTTATTGCAAGTGTGTATTAAAACATGCAGCATGCGACCACCGATGCAGATAAGTCTTTTTTTTTTAACGAATGTATAGGTACTTTTACTACTTTTAATAATAATTGAATCTACGCGTCAAATCTACTTCACCTTCATTCCTATGGAACTAATCAAGTGTAAGCCACTGAACGCAAGGTCACGCACTCTTCAGAGTTGAATGGAGCCACCGCGCTCGACCGCGGATAGTGAGAGAGGTGATTCAGTGGTTGGTTATGTTGTCCACACAGGTAGAAAGAGGGTGTTGATTTGTTGTGCTCACATCTATTATCCACCCTACAAAGAAGAAAAGGTAACTAGTGATACGACCATGATTACCGGTTTTTTCGCTCTAAATTATGTGACTCACACTTAAGCCTAGTCTTTATACTCCATGTACGTAAGGTCCTTATTTCCGTGATAAGAGATTCTCTCCTTAAAAAGCTTGATTTACACGTTCGACGAAAGTATATGCCAAGTTTGATTCTCGGGATGGCCGAAAACTGTATCATTGGTGAATTGTAAGTTTTACCCTCTTTCGCAATGATAAATTAACGGCCCGCGGTATTGTGTCTGCTCTAGACTTAAATTATTATTATTATTATTATTAGCACCGCGTCTTACTACCCGTTCGGTTTATACGCACTTACGCTAATGTGTAATGGTAGGGTGCTTGTGAGATAAAACGGAGGACCTACAGTTTAATGTAGGATCCGAACCACGGTGGAGGGCCTGGCATTTCACACATTTACAAGTTGTGATTAATACACGTCTTGTCAGAGGTGAAGGAAGGGTTTGGCAATCTGACGAGTCTCTGCCGGACCGAGGATTGAACCCCGTACCCTCAGAACAGAAGTCTGACACCTTACCCCTAGACCACCAGGTCACCTAGACTTAAATTGGTTTGTAAGTTGTGTGAGAATATAATCAGTTTGGTTCAGAAAATTCACGTCGAATAAGTTTAAAATAAATTAGTGAGTTTTGTGTCTTATAATTTTTACCACTGAAGCTATTAACGAATTCATCTAAGAATTAAAGGTGAGCAGTGTTGTTTTAGATAAAGTACACCTGCTTCAGCGTGGCGAGAGGATGGCAAACCAGAGTGATGAATCAAATATGAAAATAAAAAGTTGATCCAGCCCAGATTCGAACCTTGAACTGTGGCCAGAAATCCAGTCTATTGCAAGACTGACGCCTTAAAGCGCGTGACCACCGGTGCTGGTTCAACCACAAGTTCGGGGTATACTTGTTCGATTCCAGGTGTTGGGTCAAGTATGCCTACTAATACTTATGTACCTTGATTAGTAAGATTAAACAAGAGCAGGATCTGCTTTGGTGGCTGCATGGTCTAATGCATCACTCTAGTAATAGACTGGACTGCCAATGACAGGGAGATCGTGGCTCGAATCCCGGTCGAGTGTACTGAGGTTGCTTTTTCCACTCTCCCTCTACATAAATTCGGATACACTTCCTCTGAATTCAACTTTCCTCATCCGTAGCTCATTAGCGTAACTATCACATATTCTGAAGACGCGGCGCAAAAATAAAAGGAGCAATTTATTTGGTATTTTTGTGAAATTTGTTAGCTACAATTTTTTGGTGAATATAGTTTAGTAATATATGTATTCAAGTGTGGCATAGCTATGGAGACGAATAATTTCTGAGTTTATTATTTTTATTATTATTATTATTAGCACCGCGTCTTATTACCCGTTCGGGTTATACGCACTTACGCTAATGTGTAATGGTAGGGTGATTGTGAGATGAAATGAAGGACCTACAGTTTAACATGGAATCCGAACCACGGTGGAGACCTGGCATTCCCCACATTCACAAGATGTCTTGTCAGAGGTGAAGGAAGGGTTTGGTAATCAGATAAATCTATGCGGGGACCGAGGATTGAACCCCGGCCGCCAGCATAGAAGTCTGACACCTTACCCCTAGATCGCCAGGTCACCAATTTCTGAGTTAAAGTATAGTATGTACACTTTGTTTACCCTAAAAGGTAGCATTATTACCTCGGCTAATTACACTGGCCCTATCTCACAACACCATAATGTAATAAGTAATAATCTTCTTCCTTTCAAGGGTAAATTGAGGGCATGCCTACCTAAAGAAAGCGTATAAATTTAGATACATCTTTATTGTGTTTACTCCACCTTCTGGGTCTATTGTAATCCAAACTGGACTATAAAATCACCTACGTGTGGGCAGCTAAGCCATGACAAGTAAAACGTAACCCAACCCCTCTCCCTCGTTCCCTATCCTCTTTAATTCTTATAAGTCAGCCATTACGTTTGCCGACACTGCGGGTTAGTTGGAAACAAAACAAGGCGGCGAGAGGGAGAAAGGAAAAAAAACCACTCCCTTTGCGAGTAGACTGTATGCAATGATAATGGGAGGGCTCGGGATCCAGGTTGCGTGGGAAGATATGATCGCTGTGTGGAAAAGCGACACAAGTACGTCTTTTAATTTACATTTCCTTCCTCTCGGGGCCTAGAGTGGTCCGCCACAAATGTTGGGGGACCTCGGGGTTCGATTTTGGGTACAGTCGACGAAGATATTTTAATATAGTAACGTGATAAGACCAAAAATAGTACAATGTCCTTCATAATATATCCATACGCCAAGTCATGTGTTCTGTCGCAGTGACTTTTGACAAATGGTATATATTTTTATATCCATAAGACACTCATCGGTAGTCACGTGGCTAAAAGCCTCACTCTTGTCTGGTCTCTTTGCTGGGGTTGTAAAGGTCGGGGCTCGAATCCCGGGCAAACGAATTTCTTAAAAAGTTTTTCAGTGTCTCACTACACGAATTCAGGTACATTTCCTTTAAATTCCAATGTATTCGTCGCTTTCACGTTAACATTCATGCATTTGACCTGAGTAAGTATTGAAACGCAATTAAAAAAAACCCAACCCCACTCACTGGTTCTTTTTATGAACAAATAATTCTCCGGGCTTAATAGTGGGTTAGAATGTTTTGTTGCGGTGAATAAGACGCTAAAATATGTCGGTAACACGTGCCGAAATTGATACCACCTGTTAAAAATCTATTTGTTCTATCCATGCAAATTGTGTCTTACTACCCATCCGGGCTATCCGAATGTTTTCTCTGATAGGGTAGGTATGAGTGAGGTATAATCTAGACTCTAGAGCAATATTTCTCAAAAGATATGCCGTGACACACCAGTGTGCCGTAAAATTCAATAGGTGTGCCACGAAATTCTAAACGTTATGTCTTTGTTGATTAAAAAATTATTAAAAATTAGTTTCATTCAATATTAATTTTTTTTAAGATGCGGGAGAGAAAAAAATCGTTTGAAAGTTGTAATATATTTATTTTCCAGACACTATTATGGCTTACAATAAAAGATTTGAGTAATTAATACTTGAGCCTGTCGTGTCTTGATTCAGATTTCAATTCGTGTTTGAAAATAGGACAAACACATACATATTTCCTGTTTAAGTTTAGAGAAGTATCTCTGAGCTTGTACATATAAGAGTCTCCTGCAGTGCTACCAACTTGAAAATTCAATGTGACGCGAGAAGTTGAGACAAACATTAAAGTGTGCCGTGAACATTTAGAGAACCACTGTTATAAAGGAAATGTTCCCAAATTGGCGTGGAGAAAATTATATGGGTTTAGGCATACAATCTAAGTAAAGGTGTTGCACAAAATTGTCAAAGACAAAGTTAAGATAAGGTCCCCAAAATAGGACTTATGTCTCAAATTTATTTTATTTCCAGTTTTGTTCTCACTTTGTTAAATAATGCGTGCTTCAGTTTCCGATTGCTCTAAGGCGTCACTATCGTGTTAGATTGGCCTGCTGATGACCGTAAGATCGGGGTTCGAATCCCAGTTGGGTTTACCTAGGGTGTTTTTTCCTAAATGGTTTCCCACTCTTCCTCCACATAAATGCGGGTAGATTACCTCTAAAATGCTTCCTTTCTCAGCCCCACTCATAGTAATTATCACGTGTTACCTGAATAGGTAATAAGACGCGCCGATAAAAAAAGTTGTTAAATACATTCATGTAATTTTGAATATATATGGATTAAATAAACAGGGTTTTAGTCAATTGCCAAAAAATGTAAATATAAAATCAGAAACAATGCAAATCATTATAGTTAGTGACAAGTATTTTTCAATTATTAGACTATTGCATAAACTTGGAGCAATGCACTCATTGAAAGAGCATTTTACCATATGAATTAACTCATTCGGTCTGAAAAGAAGTCTTGATTTACGTAATGTAAGACACAACAAATATGGGCTAGTCATGAAACATTTAAAGAAAGGTTCGCATAAATTTCTGGAGTATTGGAGCAGATACATTATTCAGATAAATACCATAACATTTTGATCATCAAAATAATACTTTTTATATACACCTTATTTAGTGACATTGTACAATACCACGAATAGAAAAAAAAACACACACACATTGGTATAGAGAGAGTATTATGTGTCACTTAAATGACCATTTTATTATACTTTAATATTTTTACAAATGCATAGCTAAAGCATCTTAAATAAAATACAAACATAATTTTTACGGTCAGCATCGATAATAACTTACTCTATTATTAGTGTTATTCTATAAGTATTGATCATATCTATAAAAAGTAATATCCGAAGGCCACATGACTCTTACGTATGAATACATGAAAGAAGATCTAGCTACTTTTTCCAATAGTCATATATTTACCTCCGTAAGAAAATTGGGGTGTACCCGGAAATGCCATGAACAAATTTGTCACCAAACATTAAGGAGTAATACCATCTAATTTAAAGAATATAAATATAAGTTTGTATTTTCTATTTAATATTGAGTTTATTAAATATACATTTTATTGATATTTCCATAATTGTATTTATCAATTAAAATATTTGTTCTACACGCAGAAAAAACAAACAAAACACACGTCACTAACGTTTTGTTAACATGAACTTGAAGTCGAGAGTTACTTATGCCAGTTCTGTCGTGAAAGTGAAATTATGTTGAAAGGTTTTACCTTCATTGTGCTGTCTGGGGCGATACACGTGGGAGGGGGCGAAAAGCGACCAACCATGAATACAACCACACCGGGTTGCCAAACTTCATACAGACATAAACCGTTGATTGTACATTATATACGGTTTGAACACAGGTAATAAGGTGACCGTTCGATTTTCGGGGACAATCTCCAAAATAAAACATAATCTAGTCCTAGAGTTTATCTCTGATTTGTTAAGTAAATTAACGTAATTTAAAATTTAAATGTATAAGATAAAACGTCTTAATTACGTCAACTGATGAAAAGTTCAAATTTAAAATCACAAATTTCAATATTTCTCTCATTCTGACTTTTTTTTTTTTTAACTTTAGTTTCTACCTGCACTTGCATTCTGGTTAAGAAAGAGGTTGCGTTCTGACCACTATCTAATTAGGCACTATTATCGACTTTGTCCAAAAACATGAATAAAAAACCCATAGCTATTAGGTGTTTTATGTACCATTTGAATGACAAATATGTCATCTACGTACCACTAGTAATGTATTATTATTATTATCATCATCATCACCGCGTCTTAGTACCGTTCGGGTTATACGCACTTACGCTAATGTGTAATGGTAGGGTGATTGCGAGATGAAATGGAGGACCTACAGTTTAACGTAGAGATCCAAACCACGATGGAGGCCTGGCATTCCACACATTCACAAGTTGTGATTAATACACATCTTGTCAGTCGTAAAGGAAGGGTTTGGCAATCAGATAAATTTGTACCGGGACCTAGAATTGAACCCCAGACCCCCAACACAGAGGTCTGGCACCCCTAGACCGCCAGGTCTCCGTACCATTTATGTAAGAATGTCTTGTCTCCGAGAAAGCAATAAAAAAAAGTCACTGCACTTGTAGGAAGGACTTTTAGAAAATACAACAGTTTTAACAATATAGTTAATATTATTTTATAGGTATTGACTATCTATTAATAATTTGTGACACCTGCTTCAGTGGCCGAACGGATTTTTACTTTACTTTACTTTACTTTACTTTACATCAACGTACTGTACATAATAATCCCTCTTTTAAGACTATAGATTTAGGTAAGCCTAATCTTTTTAAACACTTTTTATTAATGAATAGTGACTTGGGTTTGATTCCTGGCAGGACCGAAAATATTTTTCTGCTAATCTGATATCCCCGGTAAACCAGGCAAGACGAGAGAGATGCCTTTGTGAGAGCTTATCGTAAAATAATGATTACTCTATGATTCTGGGTAGCTCAACTCCAATGGAAACACACTATTATTTTGTCTTGTCACTACGTCTTACTACCCGTTTGGGCTAGCCACATTTAATTACGCTGAGGCAGGTATGATTTAAAGAAAATGTATAAATATTTGCGTGTACAGAGAGTAGAAATCATTTAAGAAAAAAAAATCAAACCCTTAGTTCACTCAGCTGGTATTCGAACCCAGAACTCACTCCCCCTCCCCCCATTCGCTGGCACACTAGACTAAATGAGCATGACATTTTGTCTGAATACTCGCCTATGCAGGTTTATTTATCTTCTAAAAATGTTTCTTAACTCTTGAGTCATCGTATAGTTGACGAACACAAGCGAATTACCATATTAATTAAACACTACTCTAAAAATATGCTGAGTGCTTCATAAAATTTATTAACTCTAGTTTATTATTCCCAACCTTGTGTTTCTCTGAAAATAGTTGTTTCAAAAAGTGAAAGTTTCTCGGTCGTAGAATAGCTCTTCCAATAAGGCGGCCTATTATATCTTGTTCCATACTCGGAGAAGATTTTTGTGACGAACTATCGAATGTTCTGAATACCCGGGAAACCACAAAATGTAAATGAGTTGTTGGGAAAAAATATCTTATATTTCAACACGCATAAATTTCACCAGACGACACATACGTGGAACTGAATAACAGCGTTCTCTAAATGACTCATCCCGTAGTGTATTGATTTTCTCTAAGAAAAAAAATATCTCACCTTTATACCTGGAAAAAATGTTAGTTTATAGTCGATCCTCAGGTAGAATTATTTTTTTCTGACAGCTCGATAAACTAACTCTCTCTAGAGAGACATTTGATGGTAGTTATTTGACCGTGACAAAAATTACAATAATATTATTATTTTAGTGTACGCCTTTAATACATTCAATCATTTGCACCTACGTTTATTGTCATATAAGCTATTTAAGATTAATTTATACTATGTGTAAGAGGTGAGGGTAGATACAGTAGCCCCATGTCTTCTTTGGTGCTGACTGACAGTTCACAGCTGACAATTGAAGATTTAAAAAGTTACCAGAGCAAATTACGTATCCCTACGCTGAACCAGATGATCTGCAAAAACATGTGTTTAGCATCTGTCACTTTTGACAATCAAAATTTAGGTATATACCTAAATTTTAACTGTCAGAAGTCAGCTGTGAGCTGTCAGTCAGCACCAAAGAAGCCATGGGGCTACTGTAGATAATTCACACCCGCAAAGATAGCCGCGTGGTCTAAAGCTGCGTCCAGACTACTGAGCCGAACTTCGTCGCGTTATCGCAGCAAACCATTGAATGTTGGTTGGTCTTTCGGCGAAACATCAAAGGATGTTACAAGGCTCGTTTCATAGCTCATTGGATGACACTGCTCGCCGAATCGCGAACCGTGCACGTACAGCTTTGAATTTTTGCTTATTTCTCATTTTAAAAAAAACATGGCCATCAGAGTAGCGGGGAGTTATATTTTTGCATTTTAGGCCCAATCAGTGGCGCACCCAGAAATTTTCTTTGGTGGAATGGAGGGGCAACCATTAAGGTTGTGTCCAGAGTTTAATTTTAAATTAGAAAGGGGATGGGGGAGAGAAAGATTAGGGGTACAGCTCCATAACCACTGGAGGTGAAGGCAAATTATTATTGTCCTGCGATTTTAATAATGCAAGTGACCTAAGGCTAGATACGTTGTATAAAAGCTATTTTCCCATTACTTGTTTCCAATTTGTAATGTTTGGGGTATTTTTAACGCGTGTAATGATAGGCTTACAATTGCAATTTCCCCACAAACCAATAAATATTTAGTGTTTTACTCTAAGAGAAGAATCAATCTTGAAAGAACCCTATTCGTGTACGGAGGGAGGGGGCAGTTAGAAAAATTAAGAATTTCGCCTTCCAACCCATAAGGAGTCCAAGGAAATTTTTTATGATAATGTTACAAGAAAAATTGATCCACATAGAAATTATCAGAAGGGGTTTTTCCTTTGAAAATTTTAAAAACGTGGATGTTCTAGAAGCTTTTCGGAGAAGTCCTTGTCCAGAAATAATAATAATAAATTGTTTCCTTTAGAAGCTATCTTCCCAGGATTTTTTTAAATGGATGCTCTAGAAACTATTTGGAATGATCTTTGCCTGAAGATTTAAAAAATAAATTACATGCTCTTAGAAGGCATTTGGTATGTTCTTTCTTATCTGGCAAATTTTTGAAAATTGGATAAATTGAATGCTTGCTTCTAGAAGCTATTTGTAGTGATCCTTTGCTGGAAATGTTTTGAAAATTAATTTGAGATCTTGGAATTGAGGGTGGGCAACTACTCTAATTTTCCCCTCCTAGGTGTGCCACTCGGCCCATTCAAATTAATTCTACGCTCAAAATTACATGGTGACATTCGAGTAATTCTTATTTATTGACCACTCATTTCTTGAAATTTAAGGTCACAAAGTAAACTTTCCGCTTTATTCCACTCGCCTTGTGTACAATTGAGTTTGCCACCATCGTCTGTCCTGTCTTTCTTTCTTTCTTTGATACTAATAAATATACATCACGGTAGTCAATTATACATTTTCATTGTCCATTGCATGTGTCATCCTATGACGTAAATAACTTTCTGAAGCAAAATATGGCTTTCAGGATTGCTCGAGGTTCGGTTCACGCTTAAAAATTCCACAAGTATAAGCTGGACGCAGCCTAAGGCACCGTGTTGATCCCAGGTCTTCCGAAACTAGACCCGCCCGCGGTGTGTAGGAGGGTACTTCACTTTGTAGGATGTCACTCCAGCTGATATAAATACGACGAAGAGTGACATCAAATTAGGTCGGGTTTAATTAGGATGAGGCTCCGTGTTGGGGAAATAAGCCCCGCAAGGCCAAGTTCATTCTCGGCCAATTAGAAGAAAATTGCCATTTTGCTACTTGTCCAAAGTTACTCACTCGCTGTTTCAGAATAAAACCGTCAAGTCACGCCGGTGACGTTAATTCACGTTATTTATTGGCAAATACATTCATTATTAAGGGAGGGATGTAAGGGAATGAGAGTTGTGTAGTTTATATATATTTTTTCCCCCCATTCCAAATAAATAAAATATTTCTACAATAGATACGTTTATTTTTATTTTATACATATAATAATATCAACCGTTTTTTAATATCTGTCATAAGCATAATAGAATTGGACGAGACAATTTTTAAATAAAGAGGAAACATCAAATACCATGATGATAATGACAAATATTCAAAAACTATTTACATTAAAATGTGAGAAAAATAAATAAATAAAACGTATTTACTGAAGCAACATTTTATTCGTTATGGCCAAAAATGTATTTAGGTAAAAATTGCAAAAATACTGGCCTTGACTCGCGTTTCTTTCCATACCACCTTAAGATATTTCTTTTGCTTTTTTGTGTACTATTTATATATAAAAATTAATTATTTATAAATAAAATCATTTAAACTTTAAACTAAAGTTTGAATAAAAAACATTACCAGCATCAGTTTGCATGCTGACTAATCGTCAAAATCGTGTAGTCTGGTTTGCCGATAAAGAGGACAAGGTTAGAATCACGGCTGGGTGTTGAGTTAGTTTCTTAAATAAATCCCCACTCTTTTTCCACGAAAATGTGAGTAAATTTCCTCTAAAGTCTGTCTACCTTCTCCGTCCCAGCCCCGTTGGATTAAATAAAAGCGGGTAGTCTAGATGGGTAGTAAGATAAGGCACAGAAAAAAAAGAGAATGGTCCTATTTTTGTAATAATAGCTCGTGATAACATTATAAGGAATCAAAATTAATAACAATTTGTTTAATCATTATAAAATATAACTTATTTTTTGATAAGATTACACATTTAAAAACATATCTTAAGGTGAGAGTGTAGGGAACGCGGAAAAAGGCGAGTGTTTTTACAGTTTTTATAGCTCAACTTTTATTGGTCAAAATAAATAAAATATTTCTCCAGTACAAACATAGTTGACTTTTTTTCACATTATGATATCAACAGTTCTTAAATATCAGTCCAGGGTGTTCTGAAATTTAATGACAACTTTTTCTATTCATTTAAAAAGTTACTTAGATAATGCCGCTATGCTCATAACAGATAATCAACAATTGTTGATATCACCATGTGAATAAAATAAAATTATATGTTTCTACTGGAGACATAATTTATTTATTTTGACAAAAAAAAATTGCTATAAAAATGGCGAAAACAATTACCTTTTCTCGCGTCCCCTATATCCCCACCTTACACACATATATATATATATATATATATATATATATAATCTAAATTTACAATATTATCGAAATAGGTTAAAATTAATTAACAAGTTTGGTTTGAACAGCTCTGAGTTATCTTATCTAAATTATGATAGTGAATCAGCTGTCTAATAAAAAAACTAAAACTCTAAAAACCGGCTTCGGTGGCCACGGGGTCTAGGGTGTCACTCTCGCAATAGACTAGGCCGCCGATGGTGTGGAGATCGAATTTCAATCCTGGCCAGGCGTATTGAGGGTTGTTTCTCCTAAATGGTTTTTCAGTCTCCTTCCATGCAGATGTGAATATACTTTTTCTAAGATAAACTTTCCTCACCCCTAAAAGATTAAACAAATTAGTTCAAATGCGCATAGCCCGAACTGTTAGTGAATGAGACGCGATAACAAAGCGGAAAAATCACTCTCGTTACACACATCCGAGATTCGAACCCCAAACTCCCTTTCATCGGCAAACTATAATAATAGGATTCTAGTAGAAAGAACAATATTTAGCAATTACAAAATTTACAAAACTAATTTTAATACAGCCATACATCAAGTCTTGTTATCTGCAGCTATCACTTTTGTTTTATATTATCAATACCTATAAAATAGTAATAATAATATAATAAAATGTTATTAATGCTGACCGAAAAACAATTTTTTTTGTATTTATTAAAATCTTAATCCTGTGAAAATTGGACTATACGCTGATGCTGGTTTTAAATTGTTAAACGAAATTAATTTACTAGTATCGATTAAAACATCCATAAATCAATACTAAACTATTTCAATCATATACGGGTATATAGCGAAAGCCCTTTAAAACGGAAAAGTTGGCTTCCCTGTACAGTTTCACAACCGGGAAGTTGAGCTTATTGGCTCCCGGAAGTCCGGACTTCAATTCAGACAACCTGTTTCTCTTCGTCTGGCCCCTTCCCCAGGGCCCTCCTGCCGACTCGTTCCAGGCAGTGCCTAGAGCGATTCCGACCCTGAAAGCCCAAGGACTAATGTTATTACTTAGAGCTAGTCCTCGTGGGTTGAGTGGTTAGTGAGGTTAGCTACTAGTCTAGAAGACTTGTTTCATCCCAGTCGAGGTCTACAACTATTTGGTATTTGTGTACGGGTTTTTGACCTCATACAAAGGTGACCATTCGTCCCCAATTTTTAAGGATGGTCCCCGAAATATTAATTAATGTCCCGGGCTAATTTTGTCTCGGATTTTAAAAATAAATTAATTAAAATTAAAATGAAAGGGATTAAATTAAAAAATATTATAATTGTTAAGATGTTTTGGTGTCAAATCTCTCAAAAATGCATACCAACATACCCGAAGATGAATGTTTCTCAATAAATCTGACTTGTTTTCCTCTAAACTTTTTGATCCAACTGTACTGTATTCTATCCCCATCTGCCTCAGATTGTAGCAAAATGTTGTGCGCGCTAGCGAAGTTAATTCTGACCCGTGAAACCTCCATGCTATTTGTTGGAACATTTCCTTAATATCCGCCCTCATTGGTGTGTCTCCCTAGATTAAATAATTGAAGTAATTGGACAGCCGGTTCTGACTACATGGCATATAGGCTACCAATTATTGGGTGATTGAAGTATCCCAAATGTCGAGGTCTTTAGCCGGTACAATAAAGAAACAAATGCCAGGATATTATTTAGAGGTTTAATCAATCATGCGAGGGATTCATCAGACCATAAATAACGCTCCAAAGGCCAACTAGGCCCGTTACTGGGAATCCATTACGCCTGTTGGCTGTAATTGCCTTCCATTGAAAAGTCTCTTATGAGATTGATCTGTTGTGTTAATAGAAACTTCCTCAGTAGAGGTGTTCAATGCGGCGCACACGAATCGCGAAGCAACTAATACGGATGCACACGAATTGTGGGACAACTCATCCGAGGTTGGTAATAATACCCTTACACGAACTACGAGGTACAGGTTGTTCTGCAATTCGAGTGGACCAGCTGACAGGTATACCTTATTCTTCAATTCGAGTGCACCCGTTCAACGTGCATTAAACTGAACTAGGATTATTATATTGACACATGACTTACATACTGACTTGATTATAGAACAAACACAACACCCAATACCGCCCTACAGTCAACCCATCACTCAAACGGGGAATGACCAATCAATCAAGGATAAAAGATTTCAAGAATTAAAAGTATATATTTTAAATCAATATAATTCTGGAAACATTTAAATGTTTATTAAACATGATTAATTTAATATATATTTAATAATTATCCATTATTAAATTTGATAAAACTATCTCATTTTATTAAAATTCATCTTCTTTATTTTGCGTACTTATATTCAAATCAACCGCTCTTTTTTATATCGTACTATCCACCAAACAGTTCTAGTTTGATAATTACACAGATTATATTTTGTTGTATGTATTTATTTGAATATTTTCATTGCGGGGATGCTGGAGTTCGAATCCAATCGGTCGCCCCCCACCTTTCGATGACTAGAGAATGAGTTGGTATTATCATGCACGAAGATCCGGGATGGAGGACACTGATAGGTCGCCTCGCTTCGTTAGACATGTGCCGACTGATCATAGCCGTTCGTTGAACCCAAGGCCTGGCTCACTGGGAACACCATTCGATACACGCCCTCTATACCTCGCGTGGATGACAATAGCCTGTCCTGGGGGGGCTAAATGGTTAGATTGATGGACAGCAAGCTAAGGGAACCTTCCAGGTTGTCTTGGTGAGGTTATTAGTATTTGTTTAACCTGATTTAATAGCGAATAGTATTTGTTTAGTCACCGCGTCTTACTAATTACTATGTACCTGTTCAGGTCATACGCATGATAACTACTATAATGGGGTAAGGATAATGAAGGAAGAATTTTAGAGGTAGTCTATCCTTAGTTGCATGGAAGCGAATGGGAAACCATTTAGGAAAAATCACCCTCATTAGACTGCAGCATTACTATTGTGCCACGAGACCAATTAACCCCATAAGCTGACAGGTGGATTGAGCACGAGACCAATTTCCCCCATAAGCTGACAGGTGGATTGGGCCACGAGACCAATTTCCCCATAAGTTGACAGGTGGATTGGGTCACGAAACCAATTTTCCTCATAAGCTCACAGGTGGATTGAGCCCGAGACCAATTTTCCCATAATCTCACATAAAGATTGGGCTACGAGACCAATTTCCCCATAATCTCACAGATGGATTGAGCCACGAGACCAATCACCCCCCCCCCCCCCCCCNNCCCCCCCCCCCCCCCCATAATCTCACAGGTAGATTGGGCCACAAAACCAATTTTCTCCATAATCTCACAGGTAGATTGGACTACGAAAGCAATTTTCCCCATAATCTCACAGGTGGATTGGGCTACGAAACCAATTTCCCCCATAATCTCACAGGTGGATTGGGCCACGAGACCAATTTCTCCCATAAGCTCGCAGGTGTATTGGGCCACATTCGTTGACCAGGTGGTTGGGTCACGTATACCTGTTATTAGACAAGGTGGTGCGTAGACGAATAAAAATATATAATCACAAACTATAGTAATTAAGTATTTATAAAGTAACTAACCTTAATTTTAGGGCTACGGTCTATAGCTACAATCAAAAAAGCATCCTGGTACAGACATACGTCTAGGTGTAGACATACTTGGGGACAAACAGAATAAAAAATCCACTTTTTTATGTTTGGGCTCACATACTTTATTTAATTATACTCCAATTTGATACACAATTAATGCTAAACCATATCAAACACTTAGCAGATTTGTTGTCGTATTCGTACGTAAGTAAACCACCTTAATTTATTTTTGAAAATTAAACATGTACTATTATTTATCATGTAAAATGGTCCTAACATACCAATTTCGAACAAATTTGGTAAAGATTTTTTTAAAATCAATTTTGAGAATTCAATCATCTGTACACTTTCTATAAAATATTTTTTACAGCAAAAACAAATACACAGTGATATTTTTCAGGTGCTATTTGTCATGTAAAACAAATAGTAGAAATATATTGCTAACCCAATCGTTAGATCGATTTTCGAAAATATATATTCCAAACATCACTCATTGTTAGACTACCCTTAATTTTAGGGCTAGAATCACAATAAAAAAAAGTCGAGCAAATAGAATAAATAACCCACTTTTTTATGTTGGGGTTAAAATAGAAAAGATTCATCGTTATCATCAGATGGATTTTTTTTAACGATTACAATATTTTCTCTTGAACTTGAACTTTTTTTTTTATCTCAAAACATTTTTTTTACGTATGGACTTTTCTTTTAACTACCACCTCAATTTTATTTAATGAAAAGCCATATTGAACGATCACAAAAAGTCACTCACCTTCAACAACCTTTAATACTTCTTGATTCGTCAGCAGTTTCGGAACAGCATCCATCGCGCCTGGCCACTTTAATGTTATTATCATTATTATTAGCACCGCGTCTTACTACCCGTTCGGGTTATACGCACTTACGCTAATGTGTAATGTTAGGGTGATTGTGAGATGAAATGAAGGACCTACAGTTTAACGTGGAATCCGAACCACGGTGGAGGCCCGGCATTCCACACATTCATAAGCTGTGATTAATACACGTCTTGTCAGAGGTGAAGGAAGGGTTTGGCAATCAGATAAATCTGTGTCGGGACTGAGGATTGAAACCCGGACCCCAGCGCAGAAGTCTTGACACTTTAGCCCTAGACCACCAGGTCATACATTCGTTATAATATCTTCTGTATGATATTTTGCCAGCTCAGAACGGATAAGTTTCGATGGTATTTCACATACATTTTCCTTAGCTTTTCACTTTACACCATTGCTTATAACTTGTCGAGTTATATTTTTCGCCACTTCGGGATTATTATTTTGTATCAACATCGATTATAACATTATTGTCTTTGTTGTCCGTGTACACTTTTGCCGAACCCTTTTTGTTTATACAACTCCAGCGAACTTTACCAAAGGTAGCAGCATGAGCCATTGAAAATTTGTTGCTTTCTATGACAAGCAACCTTTGTTGCGCCTTTCTTTCCACATAAACGAGCCTTCCATGTTTCAATCACTGTAACACTACACGAAGTAATTTCTATAGTTTGTATGTATATGTCTTCACATGTCTATTCACAACCTCGTCTCATAACAGGTATATGCGGCCCGATTGTAATGTTTACCTGGCACAATTGTAATGTTTACCTGGATCAATTGTAATGTTTACTTGGCCCAAGTGTTATGTGGGATTAACGCTACCCATTTTAAACGCAGATCATAACATATTTACGTGGCCCAATTGTAATGCGCCCCCATAGACCCGGCTGGGCTTTGAATTCCGATCTTCCTGACATCGGCAGTCAAGTCTTAACACGAGAATGACGCCTTAGACCATTCGGCCACTGAAGGGGGGGACGTGGGTCAGTTGATATGCTAAAACCCTTGATTTAGTTGTAAGTCGTGTAGTTTTATACATTTTATTTTTATGTTTCCCCCCCACATATTTTAATACACTAATGGGGTAGGGGTGAGTACAGTATGATTTAGAGGAAATTGGATTAGAAGTAGAGTGGGAAACCATTTGGTAAAAAAACACTTGGTTACATTTGGCCGTGATTAGAACCCCAATCTCCCCATCACCATCAGACCAGCTAAGACGAGGCTGACATATTTGTCCTTGTGCCCACCGGTACGGGTTAGATTGACTTCCTCTTTAAGGTTTTTTTTTTGTTTGGAGGAAGGTGGGCGCAAACTGTATTTTTTATCTGGTGAGTAAAGTTGTCTCTGTTTTTTCAGAGCGTCCTACTACCCTCTCGAGCCTTTTTTTAAATTATCACCGCGTCTAACTACCTGTTTCAAGCTAAACGCATAATAATGATTACTCTAACGAGGTAGGGATGAGGAAGGAAGCATTCTATAGATAAACCACCCACATTTGCAGGTAAGTAGAGTCGGAAACCATTTAGTAAAAAAACCCACCTCAGTAGACCCGACAGAGATTCGAATCCCGATCTCCCGGTTATCAGCAGACCAGTCCATCACGATAGTGACGTCTTAGACCATTTGGCAACTGAAACCGGTCCCTTTTAAATCAAACCAATCTGATTACACTAATTGGGTACTGATGAGGAAGGTTTAGTTTGGAGGTAATGTGCCCGCGTTTGCTTGGTAGGAACATGGGCAACCCTTTGTAAGAAAAAAAATCTTCTATAAACGTGACCAACCCACCACCTGCAAACCATACTAGATGGGCTTGACATTCAGTCCTGCCAACCATTAGAGGTTAAAAAAAGCCGATAAATTTTCCCTATATTTTTTAGTAGCGATGGCTTGCGGGGAATTAAGTAGGTGAAGGGGTTAGGTTGGGGGAGCAGGCACCAAGATTATATAACATATATGCATAAAACATTCAAGTAGTGTGTTGGGAGACAAATAAGGGAGGCTCAAAAGCAAATACTTGGGCCAACTTTAGAATTATTTTAATTTTCTTACTTAAGATAAACTGGAATTATTTTAAAAAAATTGATAATTAGTTTTTTCAAGAATTTTCAGATAATGATATTCTAGGGAAAGGGGCTGTATTCATCAAGTCTCTGTTTATATTATTATTGATTTGAGGTATTTAACGTGTACATTCTGAACCGACTGATTATATCAGCACACGAGAATTTCTATGAGCGAGAGCGAAAAGGCCTACAAATTTTTGCCGGAAAATATATGTTCACATACCTTCCAGGGTTATGGTACAATCGACATAAGACTTTACTTTACTTCTGAAGGAAGCTGAGCTAAGAATTTTTATCGCCCAAGAAAAATCCGTCCACCCCGGCTGGGTTTGAACCCACAAATATCGGGTCCTGAGGTGAGTCTTTACACCAAGACCATTGAAGTCAACCCCCTGATACTAATCTCCGGATAGAAAAAAGACTTGTTAGCTCTTGTAGAAATCCATTGTTTCCCAAATATAAAATATAAACACTTTTTTTTAAGCTAGGTAAATTGCATTTCCCCCTTCCCCAATCATTTACACCACAGAACAATGTAGGTGTAAATGCAAACTAAGATAACTTGACCTTTATTTGTTCGTTCCTGTTGTATTTTTTGCTTGTCTTTTTTGTCCACTTGGGCACGTCCTGTAACGTACAGTTTCCTGCAGTCGTGTGTGTTTCAAATGTCACTGAATACGCAACTTTCCCCAACAAAAATGAATCATCTTGAATAGACAGAAAATTCAGTTTCTCAAGGTTATAGTATAACCGAGGAGCCTCGGTTCAGTTGCACCTTTCTGTGTATAGTTGTGGGCAGAAGTAGGGTAAATTGAGGTGGGGATTTATTTAGGGAGCGTGAGAAAAAGGCAGTGTTTTTGCACTTTTTGTAGCAAAACTATTTTTGACCAAAATAAATAAAATATTGCTTTGGTGAAAACATAGAGTTTAATTTCCTTCACATGGTGATATCGCTAGTTTAATATATTTTATGAGTATAGTGGAATTAAGTGACAAACTTTTTAAATAAACAGAACAAGCTGTCATTAAATTGACAGATATCAAATAACGGTTGAGGTCACCATGTGAAGAAAATTAAACTCTCGTGTTTCTAATAGATACATATGTTATTAATTTGACCAACATTTTTTTTTTATGTAAAAACTGTAAAACAACTCACCTTTTCTCGCCTCCCCTTCATCACCACCACCTTAAAAATACCTTTTAATTTTAGTTATCGGTTCTGGTTTAACTCCCTGCTATATTTATTTTTAATCAACCCAGTCGTAAACCTTTTCTTCACGATAAAAAAATTACGGTGATGGTGGTTATGTATCACAACTGTGACCCACCTCGATGGCGTAGTTGGCTAACGCGCTAGTCGTGTAGAGCTCGACTACTGAGGACGGGGAGATAGAGGTTCGAATCTCGGTCGGGTGAACTGGGGGTGGCTTTTCCCTAAATGTTTTTTCACTCTCCCTCCACGCAATTTCAGGTTCACTTCTTCTAATTTAACCTTCCCAATTCCTAATCCATTAGCGTAATTAGTACTTAAAGCGTATAACCCGAATGGGTAGTAAGACGCAGTGCTAAATAAATAATAATAATATTAATATTCACAGCTGTGGAACTATTGCTTTTGCGTGAAAGTGCAAATTATCGCGCTGCGTTTTCATGAATGAACGTACGCACGTGGCCTTGAAGGCTCGTAAAGGCGATGTTCTGACCCTGACCGCCATAGTAGTTTGAAGGATATAAAGTGCGGCAATAGTGGGAGTGGTGATGCGGGGGGACGGGGGGATACCATTACACTTAAGCCCAGTAAAAATTTAATGAATAATGTTACAGGATTCATTTGTTTTAATAGTTCGTCCTCAACTAAACACTGCGTTAGGATTTAGCATTTTGTATTTTAATTGTAAGATTAAGGTCACCGCCTTCTTGTAAGGAAATATCTCCCCACATCTCTAATTAGAATGATAGCTTTGACGCCTCAAAACCACAAACATAATCTTTAAATAACTTGGAATTTTCTGGAATGGCCCTATTTTTTATACCCCCCACCACGTAGACGTTTGGATTGTACGCACATAAGCTATATTTGTCGCACTAAAGTTGTTGGAAAGAGGAATATCGAATTTAAAGGAAATGTATCTGCCGGGAGAAATCATTTAAGAATATATATAATTATCCTTCAGCAAACCTTAGAACGATGGCAAATTACGTGATGAAGTTTTTGTTTTTGGTATAGAAAGCACTGTTGGTATCTTTCAAATTTATTCTGTGGTGAACAATATTTTTAAAAAACGAACTACTATTTAAATATTGTGGGACTGCTGAACGTCTTTGATGCGTTTCAGCGCTGCCAACTTGAAGCGAAATAACCTCACATTGTGGTATTTCTTATGGGAATAGCACTTTTGAAGCATAAAAACTACTAAACAATCTTCAATTATCTGAGGAATTTTTATTTGGGACCTTGGTAAAAAAACTACTTTATTTGGGGAAGTTTAAATCTGTGTGCCTAACTATTTATCTTGAACTCAGAAATGCGATATTTCACTTGAAACGTTGAAGAAAATGAGCTTGTTTCCCCACTACCTCTACGAAAATGTGTCTACTTTTTCTCTAGTTCTATCTTCCTTAGCCCCACCCCACTAGTGTAAATATGTGGAAAGCCCGGATGGGTAGTAAGGCGTAGTGCACAGCTGATTCATTTTTATATTTAAAAATATAACCCCCAGTTTAAATTCCTTATTAGGATGCAAACTACTATATATTAAAAGATGGGTTTGCCAACCCACTTTCAATAACCAACTTATATTTAAGTAATTAATAAACTTTCCTAAATGTTTTATATATAATTAGGTAAAGGGTCTAATAATAATTATCGGTACCAAACTATGTTTGTTTACACTGAATGTTACTACCCTACCGGGTTTTACGGTTTTTAATTAGGATAGTGGAATTAGGGTGAGGAAGCTAGAGTTTTAAGTAAACGTAGTTTCATTTAAGTGGGCGTAAAGTGGGAAATTATCGAGGAAAATAGAACCTCTGCACACAAGTCAGGATTTGAAACATGTTCTCCCCATCAGCGGATAACCAGAATGGATGGGCCTGCCATTTGTTTCGGATGCCTGCTAATGCGGATAGCTGTTCCATTCATTAATATGTTTCTTTGTTAGTTTAACACAATAAGATATATTAAGATTAGATTCATCACGATATCCAAGCAAACTAAATTATTTAAACGATAAAAAAAAAGTTAATCAGTTGTGAAAACTAAATTCTTTACAAAGCGACTTTATTAATTGATGATATTAAAATAGTGTATATCTTAACTAAGATACTAATTCCCTTCCGGGGAATCATTGAGAAATCTTTGACGAAGCAATTAAAATTTTACGCTATCAGCATTTGGTAACTTACCCCTACATCCGGACTCTAGACAGTTTCATTGAAAAATAGAAGATGGCTTTTTGTTCACAAGACTCGCATGACTACTAGACAGCACTATCATCCAGGTATAGTATATCCAAACATCTCCGCTATGGGGCAAAACTATAATTCAGGTATAGTATATCCAAAGATCTTCACTACTGGACAAAACTATCATCCAGGTATAGTATATCCAAAGATCTTCCCTACTGGACAAAACTATCCATGTATAGTATATCCAAATATCATCCCTACAGGACAAAACTATCCATATATAGTATATCCAAAGATCTTCCCTACTGGACAAAACTATCATCAAGGTCTAGTATATCCAAAGATCTTCACTACTGGACAAAACTATCATCCAGGTATAGTATATCCAAAGATTTTCACTACTGGACAAAACTATCATCCCGGTATAGTATATCCATAGATTTTCACTACTGGACTATACTATCATCCAGGTCTAGTATATCCAAACACCTTCTCTACTAAACAAAACTATTTCGAAGGTAAAGTTTTTAAACACTTTTGCCTAATCATATTCTATTTTAACTATTTATTTAAATTGGTAAAAATTTTACTAAGGCGTTACTTAAGAAATCTGTTAAGGCATTCTAACCAAATAATGTATGACGTAGATGTGTAATCGTTTTGGTGTAGCTATGTTTATAATATTACATATTTAGGATGCTTTATGATGGGTCTACAGACACACCAACTTGTCGGCCCGAACGTCGGGACAACAAATCGGAAGCGAGCGAGCCTCCACACTGCCCGGCTAGCAGTCAAATTTGTCAATTTGTCGTATAATTCATTCACGAGCTAAGTTTACCTGGATGACAGCTCGAAATGTTACTAGAAGTAATCCCTAATATATCACTACGCCAACAGCTGACATATACCACTCTGGATGACTGTAATGAAAACAGATGGTAAAATATGAATTTGATAGTTAACCAAAGTAATTTAGGCCAATATTATTTATATATTTATTTGAGGACGGATACAAAGTTTATTTATCATTTTATTCCACTAAAAACAAATTCACACCACTTTCACAAAAACTTCTAACGAACATAGCTTCAAAATGGCGACTGACAAATCTAAACCATATTATTGAAAATAACGGTAAACAAGTAATTTACAATGATGCAGACACGCAGTTGATGAAAATATTTTATTCAGTTAAATATTTCAAAATACGATAAAATAATCATAAAATCATTTATTGTATGTAAAAAAAATATAACAACTTTCTCTTTTCCAAGTAATAATAATAATAATAATAATAATAATATTTAGCACCGCGTCTTACTACCCGTTCGGGTTATACGCTTTAAGTACTAATTACGCTAATGGATTAGGAATTGGGAAGGTTGAATTAGAGGAAGTGAACCCGCATTTGCTTGGAGGGAGAGTGGAAAACCATTCAGGAAAAACCGCCCCAGTTCATCCGACCGAGATTTGAACCTAGATCTCACCGTCCTCAGCAGTCGAGCTCAACATGACAAGCGCGTTAATCAACTACGCCATCGAGGCGGGTCACTTTTCCAAGTAAATACAATGCTTGTATTAAAAGATGTTGATGTGTGTACTATATTACACAAAATCAATAACGTTCCAAAAAGAAGAATAAGTACTTTTAGTAATGTTTAAAAATATTGTTTCGAGCTGGGTAAAAATAAATTATTAAAAAAAATTAAATAGTATGAGAAAACTTAAGTTTACGTTATTTTAAATTTAATATATAACAGGTAATTAAAGATCTTTACATTTATAATAAAACTGTGACCTTTTAAAAGTGTTGGCAACCCAAAACCTAAACATATGATTTTCAAACTGTCATCCAGGTAAAAACCTATTGTGAACGGACATTAGCTGTCGTGGTCTCGGAACGAACGCACGCCATGCCTCCATCTCTATCCAAATAGCAACATATTAGAATCGCGTTAATATCAATATATAAAAATATTGAAAAAAAAGGTAAAATGTGGACAAAAAATTTGTTGTTAGAAAGGAAGGGGGGACACCTATGCAATTTTATTAACAGAGTTTGATTCAAATGATTTTCGTAATTTTTAAAGAACGAATTATGAATGTTTCTCTGAAACTTTCAGTATGGTTGACATAATTTTAAATAGAACAAAAGAACGCACTGTGACTACTCACCTAAACGCTTGCAAAGCGGTGACTGACTGGAGCCATGTTGGTCGGTTGGTCCAACAACGCTACAGACACAACTTGTCGGGCGATGAGGCCTACACACTTTACAATTCATTGGCTTGTTGGCTGGTTGTCCTGACAAGTTGGTGTGTGTGTGTGTGTGTAGATAGGGTAGGGCCCTTTATTTCTGGCCAATTAGTTATTGAAAACTTTGAACCTCTAAAATTATTTTTAATTTATTTTTTCCCGCCAAGACTAGCTTTTGGTAAGGCTGAATTTGATCCAGGCTTCACCACCAGTCCGCTTCATCCGCCATTCCCCTCTCTGTACACACATTGTAATTTTGAATATTTATTTATTTGAGGTACGGTATTAAATATACACTTTCTGGACTAATTTTCAACCCACGAGAATTTCTATGAGCTAGCGTAAAAAGGCCCGCCAATTTTGCTAGGAAAGGTATTTTCACATACATACCTTCAAGGGTTATTTTACAGGCTACGCTTGACATGGGTACCGACGTCTGAAGGAAGTTGTGCTATGGATTTTTATCGCTTTAGTTTTAAATACAATTCCTGGTGAATATCAGTACAGTTTCTTAAACTATCCATCTTGGTAAACGGTATAAGAAAGCTTTTTTTTAAAAGTGGCGTATTCTGAGAAAAATTAATGGATATGCTCTACTCTAAAAGTTGCAACGGAGATTTGGGGGCCGAGGACCCTCAATCACCGTTGTCCAAGAACGTCAAGGGATTATTTCAAGGGATATATTTGAAGATGTGTCCATATAGAACAGTGGGTCTCGAACATTTAATATTCCCCTTTAACTGTATGTTATCTTAGGAAACTTTGAGCTCCACTCTCATAGTCTCTCTTCTTTTACTATCCATAACGATGATTACCATCCCCTCAAAATGTAATAAAAGTAACTCCATGGTGTCAGCCCGCATCCAAGATATACCTACCGAGTGGCTACCAAACTGTTTGGCGAATTAGTGCCAACTCTCACGGATAGAGGGTGTCATGTGGTCAGCACATCGATGAATCCAGCCATTAAGATCGGTTTTCTATAACGGAGCCACTACTACTTTATTCGAGTAGCTCCTTATTTATCCTCTCTAGGCTGAATCTAACCCGTTCCAAACCCACTGCTTCCCAGATAATCTGGACGCGCCGGGAATCAAACCCGGGACCTCTAGGTCCGTAGCCAGAACCTATTACCACTAGACCACATAGGCGGTCCTCAAATTGTAATGATATCTACATGGTTAGAAATTTAAGTAAATATTAATGTCGGGGCTAAGAGTGGTATGGGAACATTTCTGAATGCTTATGAGAGACAGATCCTATTCAATTAGCCTAGTGTAATTAAAAGCACACAGTTAGCAATACTCAAAGCAAACAATCATAATAAGAGTAAAATGAAGTGATACATCGATCAAGCGTCCATCAGATCTTGGTGAGAGGCAATCAGGGGGATTGTCCAACTCACGTTGCAATTAAAACTATTTCTTAAAGCCTAACTTATCTCACAAAATGCTGCTTGGAAACAAACGAGTCTCCCAACTTGAGAATTTATGCTCCAGAAGCTATTTAGATGCATAAACTCTGACTAACATAGGGAAGTTTATCTTGGACTAATATATCGCTACGTCATTGGTTTATTGCTAAGATATTTACACATATCTTTTGCTGTAAGCAGTGGTGCACCCAAGGGCGAGAGGGGCAAACAGGGTATTTGACCCTCCTCCCCCTCTTTCCCTAGCACCGAAAATATTGTTAATAGAAATTTTAATAATATTGAGTATAACTAAAATATTTAGCATTGAAGATGTGTCGAATGTATATGCTACATTTTAAGACCAGGCTTCAGACTTAAGCCTAATATTCAAAAGGTTTGCCGTTACACACAAAATTAACAATTTGAAAAAAACATATAAATAATAGCTTCGATACCATTTGCATTATTTAATTACTACTAATTAATTACTATAAAACTACTCCAAATGATTTATAAAAGCATTTAATATTCATAAATATTCTCGGCCTTCAGAGCTTAGGAGGCTGCGCAACCCCAAACCCGCTCTCTCCATCAAAATGTAATTCTTGCTACAGCCTTGATTGAATGCCTCCCCCCAAAGTAAATGGCTGGGTGCGCCACTGATTAAGTAAATTATATGAAAATATATTTTAATTTACCTTTTCCTTCTAAATCATCTTGAAATGGTGAACTCACACTCCTGACTTTTGGGATTCTTTGATGCATAGTTATATAAAATTACAATGACTAATAATAATGTAAAAGAAATACTAAAATAACACTATTAAAACTCCACGATCCTTTCTACTAAAGAAAAACAAAAATTAGCCTCAACAACTGTTAAAGTAGCCTCGTCACCCGCCTTACCCTCCCCCCCACCTTATCCCACTCTACCAGTGCTGAAATGCCTAAATTTGAAAGAATGGTTAAATGTGTTTGCCAAATACATGATAATACATGTGACTAGAATACCGAAACATAACTCAATGTATTTAGTTAGTGTATAATTTAAAGTTTTTTACGTATACCAACTATTATTTTACAATAAATTTTATTTGTATTACCCGCCTCGGTGGCGTAGTTGGCTAACGCGCTTGTCGTGTTGAGCTCGACTGCTGAGGACGGGGAGATCGAGGTTCGAAACTTGGTCGGGTGAACGGAGGGTGGTTTTCTTAAATGGTTTTCCACTCTCCCTCCACGCAAATGCGGGTTCACTTCCTCTAATTCGACCTTCCCAATTCCTAATCCATTAGAGTAATTAGTACTTAAAGCGTATAACCCGAACGGGTAGTAAGACGCGGTGCTAAATATTATTATTATTAAATATTTATTTATATTTGATGTATTTTTAATTAAACTATACTAAATTAGCTTAATAAACAAACATTGGGATCTTGAATCTTTTTTAAATAGTTGGCACAATGGTTAGCTTGCTCCACATGAACAGCATGACCTGGGGTGTAAAACCTGAGCTCATTGGCTAATTACTTATTGGCTAGCGGAAATGAATGTGTTGCAACCCCCTAGACATTGGGCAAGGTCATTAGAGCCTCCCCAGCTTGCCTTGCGTTTTTCAAGTAGCAAGCCTTAGGTTTCCTATTGTGTTAAGTAAAACCTTTTGGAAGAAGAATTACTTAAAACACAGTATTCTTGGAATATGAACCATTATTAGTTTTAAAATTAATAATTTATTACATGTATATTTATTAACAATCTAAACATTATTGTTTACACAGTTCACACAGACAGGATTGAACTTAACAAAAAACTAGTCCAAATCTTTATGGGTATGCAGCGCATGACTAGCATACCCAGAGAATACGCCACTGAATTTTAAATCTACACCAATGTCAACCTGTAAAGGAAATATTAACCATCACAGCAACCGCTCAAAATCTAAGACTAGACAATCGAGATAAAAGCACACAACTCATGTGGGTTATACCTTTCTGTTAAAATAAACCTGTTATTTGATAAACTTAATAGAATTAATAAAATATAAGTGATTAAGAATAAAAAAAACCTTCTCTTCTTAAAGATTCCAAATATAAAACATCCGGTATAGTTGGACACTCTAGTAGTGAGGCCCACCATCTATCCTGAAACCAGGGTTCATTCTTCAAACAAGTGAAATTCTCACCCAAGTCCCTCACCCAAATCCCCCCCCCCCAAAAAAAACAATATTTTGTACGTCACTCTTTATGAAAATGCTTCCTTAATTTGCCCCCTCCTAATCTTGTTCTCGTATATTAATTAGTCTAAGGGTGGTATGCAAGAACGTAGTGAATACTTAGTGGACCGTTAGTGTGGTCCCGAGCACATTATCGCTCCACCTTTTAACCTATGATGACGCAAGCAAACCCACGCTAGTGTCCACAAAGCATCCAATTAGTCAAGTTCTTGCACACGACCCTAAGTTACTTATAGCCAGAACTAGTGGCCCAGTGTGCTATTTCATTTTTGCAGTCATCAAATATATTCATTTTACAGTAAATTGTGTTCTTGTTGAACAGAATGCCATCTTCATCGCTGACATCATCGCGGCTCTGCTGGGTCCTTGCCGCCATACTCGCCATCAGCCAATCCGGTGAGTCCTACCCGGCAATGCCTCATTAGTTTTATACTGAAATAAAAATATTGGTAAAATATGGTTTCCCATTTCTGACTTTGTTCCAAAATAATTACCTTTCTTTCAAAGTTTTATATATATATATATATATATATATATATATATATATAGCGTCGCAAACAAACATTTTAAATTAAAAGGCACAGTAATAAATAAAGTGGTACAGAGCCATAATTTGATTTAGACCAATTAAAAATCTCTCAATAGTATAATTTGATGAATGACGATCAATATCGTTTTTAACACACACACACACACATATATATATAGGCCCTGTGTGTGTGTATATATATATGTATATACACACATATATAGGCCGTGTATATATATATATATATACATACACACACATATAGGCCCTGTATGTGTGTGTGTGTGTGTGTGTGTGATAAAACCGATATTGATCGTCATTCATCAAATTATAGTATTTAGATATTTTTAATTGGTCTAAATCAAATTATGGCTCTGTACCACTTTATATATTACTGTGCCTTTTAATTAAAAATGTTTGTTTGCAACGCTTCTGATAAATCATTATTTTGTATATATATATATATATATACAAAATAATATATATATATACAAAATAATGATTCATCATAATCACACACACAGGGCCTATATATGTGTGTGTTTGTATATATATATATACAAAATAATGATTCATCAGAAGCGTTGCAAACAAACATTTTTAATTAAAAGGCACAGTAATATATAAAGTGGTACAGAGCCATAATTTGATTTAGACCAATTAAAAATATCTAAATACTATAATTTGATGAATGACGATCAATATCGGTTTTATCACACACACACACACACACACACATGCAGGGCCTATATGTGTGTGTATATATATATATACATACACATATAGGCCCTGTATGTGTGTATATACATATATATATACACGGCCTATATATGTGTGTATGTACATATGTATACACACACAGGGCCTATATATGTGTGTGTGTGTTAAAAACTATATTGATCGTCATTCATCAAATTATAGTATTGAGAGATTTTTAATTGGTCTAAATCAAATTATGGCTCTGTACCACTTTATTTATTACTGTGCCTTTTAATTAAAAATGTTTGTTTGCGACGCTTCTGAGGAATCATTATTTTGTAAATATCCATGTTTAGTGTATATAATTATTTTATTTAGGAGCGACTTTCACCGGTGGGAACGTGGGCATAGGTATGCAGAGGGCGGAAAGTGAGACGAAGGGCCTCGACTAGCCTAATAATGCCGTGCAGACCTTTTACTCAAAACTATATATTATTTTTAATCTAAATGTTTGATCTTCACTGGATTGATCAATATTTTTTTTTTATCGATACACTGTAAGTAGCTTACAAGTTTAAAACTAGGAAGCATTGCTACAAAGGAAACAAGATCAATTTAATGAGAGAAAAGTAACGTTATATTCTTTAAGAAAACAAATCTTTGTGGCACACTGCTGCTACATTGTGGTGTAAAGAGGAACTAAAACAAGTGTTACCTAAAGCACCAAAAGTTGCTTATATTGTTACGGTTTCGTCGTTTACAACACAAACAAATAAGAAGGGGGTAATTAACTTTGGTTACGGATACAGATGTAGCGGAATAAGTACTTGAATTATATTAAATTTTATAGTTTAAAAATGACACCAGGACACGGGAATTGAACCCGGGAACTTTGGAATAGCACTAATATGCGTCCTTCCAGGAATATTCTCGTGCTCAGGGTCAATATTCACTCAATAATTTAAGGCAGAATCCGACACCTTAGCTCAGTTGGTAGCGTGTCTGGTTACGGAGCTAATAATCCCAGGTTCGATTCTTGGCATGGTTGAAAAATTCATCACTGGTAATATGTGGTTTTACCCTTTCACAATGATGAATTAACAGCCGGGGACTGGATGGTGTGCCTGTCTTAGTCTTAAGTTATATTATAAGGCATATGAAGTTACAACAGGCCTAGCAAGGCGGTAAGGGAAAATTTATGGATTAAATAAAAAACTCACCCGGACCATAGGCTGAAAACAGTAATAAATGTGAAGTAAAGTTTAAGGCAGAGCATGTTATGGAAATATATTAATGGATCACATGCACTGGGGACTCCTTGATGAGGCCTTTTTGCTAGCGGCCTAAGGTTCCAGATTCGATTCCCGTGTTTAGGTGTCATTTTTCAACTGTACTTAATTCAATTGAAAGACAAACAAATTAAATGACATGAATGACTATAACAGAGTATTAGCCCTCTAGCCTAATATTGTAAGAGTGTCTTGTCTACTGACCTACGAATCACAGCGAAAAATATGCCATTGATAAAATTAGAGCTTCTGGTTTCACTGTGATAAACGGTCAACCGGGGGATTGTGTGTTGTGCCTATTGTATTTGTCTTATTTTAAACCGTGTGTTAAATTAATCAACTGCTTCAGAGATCACACTTTAAGGTAGGATGGAAGGGGACGAGAGAAAAATCCAGTGTTTTTTTTTTTGCAATTTTTATGACAAAACTTTTTTTGGCCAAAATAGATAAAATATTACCCCAGTACAAACATAGAATTTGATTTTCTTCAAATGGTGACATCAATATTTTTTGAATATCTGTTAGGGGTATTCTGGAATTTAATGACCATTTTTTCTCTTCATTTAAAAAGTTTGTTCTATAATGCCACCATGCTCATGACAGATATTCAATAATTATTGATATCAACATGTGAAGAAAATTAAACTCTATGTTTGTACTAAAGCAATATTTTATTTATTTTGGCTGCTCCCCCCCCCCCNACACGCTATAAACACTGGAAAAACACTGACCTTTTCTTGTGTCCTTTTCCATTCCATCTTGAGTAGTCTGTTTAATAGAGTGCTGATAAGATAAGCGTTGCAGACGTCCAAAAAACGAGTAATATTTAAGAAACTGCTTTTCATTTAAAAATATGATTCGTGACAAACTGGAAGTAAAAGATATCAACATGTTACTACTATATGGTTTAAAAAAACACATTTTAAGTGATTTTTTTTTCTCTTTTTTTAAAGCTTATGAAAAGGTGAAATTATCTTTTTTTCCAATTATGTTTAACGTCATAGACTTACTTTCGAGCTTTTAGTAAATAGTTATAAAAATGGGTATAATCTTCTTCAAACAAATCGTCATATTTTAACAGGGTGAAAACAGATGTCAAGATAATTGAAGAGGCGCCGTGATCACGTGAGTAATCGGCAACACTTCATACATTCGTGTCTAGCGGGTTGCTGGTGACGAGTTCGTGTACTATCAACACCACGGCTATCTAAGGTGGGATGGAAGGAGACGCGAGCAATGATTAATAGTTTTGCGGTTTGTAATACAAAAAACCTTTTTGACCAAAATAATAAAATATTGCTCCATTAGATACATTTTTAAATTTACTACACATAATCGCATTTGATGATAAGGGAAAGTACTCGAATATCGTCCCACATAATTCTTGGTCTGTGCTGTAACCTTCCGGTAGCTGGCGGAAGTTTTACCGAGAGCTAAAACAGCCATGTTGTGTGGGAATAGTGCAGTTGCAAGACGCACAAGTGTGTCGTATTGGTTTTTTGAAATCACAGTATCAGAGTTTTTGATAACATCAATTTTATCAACAGCCAACCAAGCTAAGGTATGTTTTCTGCTTTCTTAATTACCCTGATCATAGAGTGTGGGGAACATCGCTCGTCTTTGTTTAACCAATAGTGAATTATCTTTATTTGTTTTAACAGTAAGGCTACCATATTGAAATGTGTTTAGATGCGCATTATCGTCCCCTAGCTAGTTCCTAATTTCGCCCAGGGGACAATATTAAGAACCTAATTAAATTACAACATTTTAATATTCCTTTCCCTTTATATTGCAGATGTCTTCACCAAATATTAAAAAACGTAAAACCTGGGATGAAGGCAACATGTGTGCCGCTGTTGCAGCAGTTAAAAAAAAGAACTGGGGTTAAAGAAAGCGTCAAAATCTTATAATATACCTAGATCTACACTCAAAAATTATGTGAAAAATAAAGAAGAAAATATTGAAAAAATTGTTAAATGTAGTTTGGGCAGGAAGTTTGTTCTTCTTAATGAGCTATGAAGATGAGTTGGTTATTAAATTGTTTATTTATGGAGAAACATTTCTTTGGCTTGATGACAAGGGACATAAGGTGCATGTCATTCCAACTAGCCATTAAAAACAAACTGTACCCACCCATTTTCTAACGAAAAAGAGAAGCAGGAAAGAATTGGCTTTCATGATTCTTTAAAAGACATCCTCAGTTAACTCCTCGAAAGCCTCAACCAACCAGTTTTTCCAGAGTGAAGGGTTTCACGCCCGGAAAAGTATCAAAGTTTTTTGATGTGTTTGAACCCGAAATATAAAAAAATAATTTCTCACCTTATAGGTTATTCAATGTAGATTAAACTGGACTCACTGTCGCTCAACACAAAACAAGTAAAGTTGTGGCATTGAAGGGTAAGAGACCAGTGTCATCATTATCATCTTCTGAAAGGGGTGCTCTTGTGACAGTGGTCACGTGTATGAGTGCCTCTGGAGTATTTGTTCCTCCGTTAATGATGTTCCTTCGTAAGAATATGAAGAAAGAGCTACTAGATGGAGCTCGCCCTGGATCAATTGTTTCCACTAGAGACTGGATGAATACAAGTGGACGGTTTTACCAAGTGATTCACACATTTCATTGTTACTGTGAAACCCTCACTTACAGACACGGTGTTTATTGTATTAGATGGGTATTACACACATGTTAGAAATACAGACGTTATAGATATGGCTTGAGCTAACGGAGTGGCAATTGTGTGCCTACCACCTCACTGTACACACCGTATGCAACCATTAGATGTGGCTTTCATGAATCTGTTCAAAACATATTACTTCCAAGAAATTGAGAATTGGCTTAGAAACAACCCTGACCGAGTAGTAACAAACTATCAAATTGCTAACCTAATGGGGAAAGCTTATGTGAAATCAGCTACAGTAGAAGTAGCAGTAAATGGATTCCGGAAAACTAGCTTGTTTCCCATGAATAGAAATGTTTTCCAAGATCATGACTTCATCTCCGAATATCTACAGGAAAAAGAGAACAACGGCGACCCTCCTTTCAATTCACCAGCAGGAATAAATCCCGTTCCAATAATACAGAAAAACAAAACTGCTGACCAGATTTCTCACCAGGGTGCTGCAGTTCTTGTGGCAGGATCACCACACAAGAACAACGTAATGGATGATCGTATTCGAAAAGAAGCAAATGGAAAAAAAAAGAAAAAAAGCGAGAGATAGGCGAAAAAAGAAAATTTGCATTACAAAATAAATCGGGGACTACGCTACCAAATCCGTCAAATTCTCAGAGAGGTTAGCGAGGAAATAGGGGTGAGCTAGGACCACAAGACCGTTGCGATAAACGGAGCACGGGTTTCCTCGTCATCGTCAGAAGACGAAGATGACCGACCACCTGAGTTTTGTAGAAACGGATTATGAAGATGGTGAAAATGATGAAGATGCTCAGTGTTTTGTGGTTCTCCAATGACAAACATGATGAGAAATGGGTTCAGTGTACAGAGTGTAATCGGTAGGGTCACACTGATTGTTGCGGCTATAACAACAATAGAAAAACATTTATTTGTGAGAGTTGTTTTGATGGATAGCTTTATGAATATATTTTAATATTTACACAGCTAAATAAACAGAGTATTACTTGATTATGCTAGTTATTTGTGATGCTTCATGACTTTTTGTAGGGGTTGAAAGAGGGGGGCGATATTAGGAGCACTATAATCCAAATATCTCTCTTTGTACCTATTTCTAAAAATATTAAAAACATACAACTAACTTTTTTCTAAATTTAAGTTCAAGAAATTATAAATACATTGTTATTAGAATATAACTGATAAGTAAAAAAAATAGTTTCCATACTTTCTCTGAAATTCAGTTAAAAAGGGAACAATATTTGGGTACGTTCCCTAAAACCAAGAAGAAAAATAAACATTCCTCTTTGTTTTAGCACCGCATCTTACTACCTGTTCAGACTATTAGCATAATATGCATCATTTACGCTAATTAGTTAGGAATGGGGAAGGTTTAATTTAGAGGATGTGTACCCGCATTTGACTGTAAAGCCACTTAGGAAAAACCATTGTCAATATACACGATCGAGATTATAGCCCTGATGTCCCTGTCATTAGCAGTCTTAAGTCTATTGCGAGATTGACGCCTTAAACACTGTGGCCACTGAAGCAGATTAAACATTCCTGTTCAAATTCAGTGATAACTATGACAAATATTCAAGGACTGTTGAAATAACTATATGTAAATAAATGTTACAGTGTACCACACATACTTTCTTGGTCCTTTGCCTATAAATGGAGATATATACTTAAAATTCGTAAAATATGTAAAATTAAATTTATACATTGTTGCCGAAACATTCCACTAAACAGCATAAACTAAATAATATACACTGCTACAAAAACATATTGAGAAAAAAGTAACATCCGTTCACCAAGAGCATAAAAATCTAGTTCCCTGACCGCACTATAAAAATATATTTCTAAATAACTCAGAAACTATTGGTTTAAAAAAAATATATTTCAAATAAAGTCATTTTACTATAAATAGTAACACAACTTTGCTATGATAAGCTCTTTTGTATCTCAAAGAACTGTGGAGATAATAAATTACCCTCAATGTCATTTTCTCTGGAAAATGATAGTTGAAATTTTAATCGGTGCCTGGAGACAAAATTTAATCAAAGTCGTTAAATTGGATTTCGAGAAAATCATTTTTTTTATCTCACTGTCCGTAAGTAAACTGCCATTAATTATAGGGTTGGATATCTAATTCGAAAATATCTTCAGGGGAGCCTTATGAAAATTCTAGATATCAAGTTTTAGCCCGATCGGTAAAATAGTTACGGCTCTAGGCCAAGGTACAGACAGGCTACATCGTGAAAACCACTTTTTCGGTTTCAGGGGGTCATGAAAGGTATACATTTTATCAACATTTCTAGTTCAATTATTTTTTACAATCACAATACTTCTCTCTCAGAGGGGTCAGGAGGAGGTAAAAATATAACACCTGAATATCACATATTTCAAACAATCATAATTGAATCAAGAAAATTCTTACAAAACAAACAATTTAGTCTTCATGAACCCAAACCACCTAGTTTGCAAAACGGGTTCCTTCGCCAGAGATAATTGGGGAAAGAAGAAAGGAAGTAAAGGGTTTGACCCTCAAATACACCCTCGTCCCTTTTTTTTACTCCTTGTTTACGCCACTGAGTGTTTTTCTGTGTATTCCCCGTCCCCCACTTTTCTCTTAATCCTCCAGACAAAGAAAGACCGGAGCCTTCAGCTTCTAGAAGTCTTGCTATGAAAAGTTGATTCAACTAAACAAAAGATATTGTCAGGTTCTTAACTGCTTTTTAAAAGTAGCGGGCCCCCTTCTAAACCCTATCTCAAATGTTCTGCTAAACAATAAATATATGAGGATTTGCAAGGGTTGTCTCCTTTTCTAAAGCCAGGTACAAATGAAAACATTTCTGTTACAAAGTTTGTACCGTAAATTGTAGAATCCTTAAAGATATTCGAGGATTTGCGATAGTAACTGATTCATTATTTAAAAAAAATAGGTGTATTCATTTCATTAAGCTCTGTTTTATTTTAGAATAATTTATTTGTTATATTATAATCTTCCCTATTTTTATATTGTTTATAGAGATTAAAATTTTCCACAGGGGTGGCCTGTGTAGGAGGGGTTAAATTGTAGAGGTGGTCGGACCAACCTTAAAATTATTTTAATTAACTTATTGATAATAAATAATTGAAGTATGATTTATAAACATAACGGGTCGACAAAGGTTCGCATGATTTTGTTTCTTTACTACTTTATTTTAGCACCGTGTCTTACTACCCTTTTGGGTTGTACACTTATGCACTAACTAAGCTAATGTGTTAGGGATAAGGAAGGTTGAATTTAGAGGAATCGCACCCGTGAGAGTGGAAAACTATTTAGGAAAAACTGCCCTCAGTGCAACCGACTGGTATCGAATACCGATCGCCTTGTCATCGTAAGTCTAGTCTATTGCGAGAGTAGCGTGTTAGACCGTGTGGCCACTGAAGCTCGTTTGGTAATGTTTCTGGTGTTAACACCCTTAGGTGAAACTAATCTTAAATTTAAATGGAAAATTTCCTGGGAAAAATATAGGGAAAACTTTCGGCCTCACATCTCTAGTTTTGTATATATATTTATAATAAATTGTTTCTACCAAAATCTTTTATTCTATTAATCGGCTCATTCTTATATTTAAATTCTCCATGCGGCCCTTCATCCCCCCAAAAATTGGCCAAGCTTGCTCTAGAGTCTAGAACAACCCCAACAGCCAGGTCCCCGATCATCATTTGATCATTCAGGACGAGGAGGGTGTATGGCAGGCCATACCGGCTGAAGCTAACGACGTTCTATTGTTCCCTGTTGCAGTTCCTATCAACAGGCAGGTGGGACTTAGCAGCAACGTGTACATAGAGAGGAGGAATGACTCCATGGGGAACCAGCAAAACGGTAAGAAGTCTACTCTTCCCTGATACAGATAAATAAAGTCAGTCTATACATCATTTAGTCTCCGTATATCCCCAAGGTAGATTACAGTTCAATTTTAATAGGAAGAGCCTTTACTTACTCTATTTAAGGCGTTAGGAACTCGAAAGTTAACCACCGCACCTACACAAGTACACCACCTATCCCATTATAGTTCTATCTACAGTAGCCCCATGGCTTCGTTGGTGCTGACTGACAGCTGACGGCTTTGAAAAGTTACCAGACCAAATTATGTATTCCTACGCCAAACGATATGATCTACATAAACATGTGTTTAGCAGTTGTCACTTCTGACGGTCAAAATTTAGGTATATACCTAAATTTTGACTGTCAGAAATCAGCTGTGAGCTGTCAGTCAGCACCAAGGAAGCCATGGGGCTACTGTAGTCCACCTAATTACATCCTATCCCTATCTTGAGCTAGTTCTACCCAGTCCACCTCATTACATCCTATCCTTATCTTGAACTAGTTATATCCAGTCTACCCTATTACATAATATCCCTATTTTGAGCTAGTTCTATCCAGTCCACCTCACTACACCCTATTCCTATTTTGAGATAGTTATATCAAGTCCACCTCATTACATCCTATCCTTATCCTGAGATATATCCAATCCACCTAATTACATCCTATCCTTATCTTGAGCTAGTTCTACCCAGTCCACTTCATTACAACCTATCCCTATATTAAGCTAGTTTTATCCAGTACACAATGTCTTGTGATGAATACAGAATGAAGAAAGAGTCTTTTCTGAGATTATTTTATTATTACAGTAGGATCTGGCTAGTTCGACATTGTGTAATTCGAACCCTTTATGACTCCCCATGAAATTCCTATTTAAATCAATGTTATAAAATAACATTTAATTCTAATTGTAGAAGGATATATTTGAATGATTCAAAGCTTATCCACTGTTAATTTTTTCGAATTTGTTCTCTATACAAACCTAACTTAACGATCTTTATCAAACCACCCTTATATGCCAAGAATGTCATATCAATTGACGCATAGTAAAAGAGCAAGCGGGAATTCTGTACTGGTTGGCCAGGGGGTTTCTTAGAACAGGGGATGTATTGGCTCTTCATCGCTTCTGTGTGACCATAGAAAAGGATTAAGGTATATAATAGCGGTGCTAGTGCCGTGAACAAAAAGATTCGAAGCGACAAGTAATACCCGTATCACACGACACTAGCTCGTATATTCCATTCACGGTAGGAATTACTCTCTAAAAGGTCTTTTTTCCTAACAATATCCTACTATATAGTAGATTTATGGTAGGGAAAAAGGCCTTTCAGAAGTCAATTCATACCTTGAATGGAATATACTTGAAATCCAGTGTGCTAGCTAGCACGTCATCATCTAGCGTCGTATGAATCAGAAAAAGTATACTGGTTCTGTCACTTAGTACTGGCTACCATACTAGTTGTGAGGATAGAACAGGCGCTATTTTCATACTAGTTCCGACACTAGTCTATGTAATTCGACCAATCAATGCGCCCTGAGGCTGTTGTGTAGAGAAATGGTAGAAATGGCGCCAACATGGTCAGCGGATGTGATGTTGTTATTGGCAGAAAATTATTATAAGCATCCTTGTTTATATAATACCAAATTGCCACAATATGACAATATAGTTAATATATATATTTAATAAAAACATGTCATGTAAAAACGACAAATTGTGTTCCTGACCCAATTTTAATCTAAATAAACTTGATAGCATACCAACCTCTGGTGGTTGTGTCCATATTCTTTTCCTTACGCCCCTTCTCATAATTTTCACCCAAAATTAATCTCTGACGTTCCATAAATATTTGCACTAGAACCTAGTACCAAACTAGCAGCGTGTGAATACTCTTGTCCCGTTTATATTGTACTAGCTAGTATACAGATATCTAGGTGCTAGCTAGTACACTTGATTTCTAGTAAAACCAAGTGTCTTGTGATAGTAGCTTAACAATTGGTACACAACATATTTTCTATGGCGGAATGTTAATTAATCAATTCTTATCCAATTTAATCAAATGTAACTAAATCCATAATTTTATAAATAAGTCACGCTATAAAATGTAAAATCTAGAAAATATAGCTAAATTCCTTGTCTAAAATAAACGACAAACGGCTAACAAAACAGTAATGGCGAAGTTTAGATAGACTACACACTTCCTTTTCTATGGACGTATCGTCCTCTGTGACGTCATTGCAAGATGCTCCTAGCGGTAGTGCCTCAAACTAGTTTACGGGAGAGGACGAGTCCTATGAAAGTGCTCACCCCATGTGTGTGACAAGTGTAATCAACTGACTGATTTATGTCTGATTTTATTATGTTAATATTTCTAAGGTTTTTTTTACATTTATGTTAAAGCATTTTCTGTTTTTTTTTTCATTTATGTATATAGGTGTATTGTGTACATATGTTTATATGTAGCATATTTTGAGGCCATTGATTTATTCTGTACCAGCCGCATAGATAGGCCTACACATAAAAATGGTTAATTCGAATTTTAAATATTTAAAAAAAAAAAATAATCCCTTGGACTTGGAATTTAAAAAGTTGAACTTATTTTTATTCACTGTTCAGGTTATACGCATCTATGATAATTACTCTAATGGTGGAGGGATTAGGAAGGATATCTTTTAGTGGTAATATATCCGCATTTGCGTGGAAGGAGATTCAAAAACCATTAAGGAAAAAACCATCCGCAGACCCTACCAGGATACAAATCGTCTTCAGCAGGTAATTTTAACATGAGAGTGACGCCTGAGACCATTCGGCCAATGAATCAGGTTTTATCTGAAATGATAGAAAAAACGTTAATATATCTATGTTCACGTATTCATACGCCAGGTCATGTGATCTGCAGCTGTCACTTTTGGTGGATATTAGCACTACCTATAAAATAACAATAGTAATGTAATAAAATGCTATAAATTTTAGCGAAATATGCTTGTATTTTTTAAAAGACTGGTCATTTGAAAATTTAACTTTATAAAGGAAAACTGACTGCATCAGTATAGGGTTGTCAAATTTCCCAAAATAAAATTGTTGGCTTAACCAGTGGAAGCGGGGATTATTTTTAAAGCACTGAATGTCTTAACGAAACCTCAGTTATAGTTTTCATACAGTAAAGGCCGATACACACAGAATGCTAAGCTATGATGTGCTGTGCTGTGCTAAGACTTTTGTAAGTTTGATTTCACACTCATTGCTAAGCTAAGCTATTGTCCCTCTTTCCCCCCTGAATTCAGTGTTGTTTCTTTCTGGTCTGCTCCACTGTGGTTTAGTTATGATGGCGTCCTCCAAAATGTCTTGTTTAAGCTCAGGTTACAGTACTGAGGAATAGAAGATGCTGCTGTTAGCAGTTGGTTTGGAAGATTAAAAAAGTTTTGGAGGTGTTCAGTTAACGCTTCCATTTTAATATAAAAACGTTTATTAAATATAAAACCTAAACAGATTATTACCTAAATACACGTGAAACAAACTGAAAACAAAACTTCAACGCTTCTTTAGTTATTCTGTCTTTAGTCTGTTCAACACGGAGCCCAAGTTGCGTTATGCGCATGCGCAACTTAAGATGGAAAAATTGACCAGCCAACAATCGGAAAAAACATAGCGCGGTGTAGCAAGGCATAACTTACCTTAGCTTAGTTTTCTGTGTGTACAGGCCTTAACTGGGGGTGAAGATGTAAATAATGTAATAATTTTCCTAAGGTTGTAAGGAACATTTTACAGATTAGACTTTACTAAATTGAATTCGGCTAATTGGAACGTTATTATTTATGGAGAAAGCTAACGCTTGTACAATTAATTATACATTATCAGCGGAGCTTGGCAGATTGAAATTATCTTAAGTACAAATACAGCCACACGAAATATAATTTTCGTCAACTTTGAAAAATGACATTTGTACATGGGAATCGAATCCTCTAGAGTTTTTGATTATTTATCCTTGTTAAATTTTAAAATCTAGGTCCCTCTCCCTTTGTATGTCCCTCCTTCAATGCCAGCCAGCGTTGCCAAAAACCAAACTCTTGCTAAAAAAAAAAGACTAGCGGATACTTGTATCGATGGGTACTCTTGGGAAAGCGTCAACCTTGTTTGTCTGGTTTGCTGGTGGCGGGAAGGTCGGGGCTAGAATTACGGTTGCGTGTACCTAAGGTAGATTTTTCCAAATATTTCCCAACTATTCCTCCACGCATATGATGTAGATTTACCTTTAAATTCTATCATCCTCATTAGGGTAACTGTATCCTGATGGGTGATAATACTAAAAACCTAATTTGATAAATATATTGGCACTTCACTTCACAACTTTAAAAGTGACTAGATTAGCCCCGGGCAAATTATGGCCCGTCACGTATTTTTATGCTGCCCGCAAGCTATATCTGTTTGTCTACGGAAAAAAAATTAATACTAAAATACTAGAATTTAAAAAAATCTTGTGTAAGATTCTTTTATAAAACACTATACCGATGAACATGTATATGGAGTTTTAAGAATAGCAACTTCTAACTATACACCTGACATTAAAAAAAATATTAAAGATACGGAAAAATTGTATTCATCTCATTAGGTTTTGTTTTATTGGAGAGTCACTTAATTTTGTATTCATCGTCCTTCTTTTTTATAAAGTACCGGTACACAAGAAATTTTTGTTTTGTAATAAATTGCTCTACTAATTATATAAAAGTGATATTTTACTTGGTGTCCCATTCTTGTGTTTAAATTCTCAATGCGTCTCTTCAGCCCAAAAATTAGCCCAGGCCTGGTATAGATAGATGTTCAATCATAGTGTATTCATACGTCAAATAATCTATTCTTCCACTTTCGCCAAATGATAACTTAAGAAGGAACTTTATGTCAATGGCTAGCTACTATACATTTTATTTTTGTGTATCTTTCAAATGTGTCAACTGGTCTTAGTATAGTTAACATTCCATAACATCAGAAGAAATACCAAATAAACCTATGTGAAATATCTTATGTAGACCATATAGGTGTCGCTAGCTTTTAGCTATTACAAAATGGAGGATAGGGTGAAGAATGAAACCATTATTACTTTGAACAAGGAAAAAATAATAATATCAAATGAATAACACGGGGAATATGATAGGGGAAACTACACTACATTCCACTTCCTTTCTCCTTTCCATATTTATTTTAGCGTGAAACGCGTCCAATTTCCATAAGAAGGTACTTTAAGAAGCTATATAAACTCATTTATTGGTCATAAAAAACGTTACCTTAATCATTTTTCCATTGCTCCAAACGTGGATTCTCAATTTTTTCTAGGTTAACCAATCCACTATTTCTTTTAGAATACTAAAACTGGCCGACCTGTATCCCCTACATTGTCAAGTCGTACCTCATATATTCCAATAATATACCCTTATATCATCGAGCTGTAGCCCTAAACCCTCGAACTGTACCTCTTACAACCCCAATCTTTATCCCTTGCTTCCTCGAACTGTACTTTCTATATCCCCAGTCTTACCCCTTGCTCCCTCTAACTGTACCACCTACATCGCCAGTCTGATACCTTTCTCCCACTAGTTGTACCTTCTACATCCCCAGGCTTATCCTTTTCTCCCTTTAGTTGTACCTCCTACATCGCCAGTTTGATTCCTTTCTCCCTCTAGTTGTACCTCCTACATCACCAGTCTGATACCTTTCTCCCACTAGTTGTACCTTCTACATCCCCAGGCTTATCCTTTGCTCCCTTTAGTTGTACCTCCTACATCGCCAGTCTGATACCTTTCTCCCACTAGTTGTACCTCCTACATCCCCAGGCTTATCCTTTGCTTCCTTTAGTTGTACCTCCTACATCGCCAGTCTGATACCTTTCTCCCACTAGTTGTACCTTCTACATCCCCAGGCTTATCCTTTGCTTCCTTTAGTTGTACCTCCTACATCGCCAGTCTGATACCTTTCTCCCTCTAGTTGTACCTCCTACATC
>CABFOV010000371.1:55700-81486 GCA_902141375.1 Timema poppense
AAACACTACGGATTAATTCCCTGATATAATAATGCTGTGATGATGTTTAGGTTGTCTATAGCTCCGTGATCGAGCGCCTATCATCACTGTACGGAAAAGATACCGTTTAACCAGCTGTCTATAACTCCGTGTTCGAGCACTAATTAAAACGGTATAATTAATATATGTAAGAAAGATAACTGTTGATGGCTGTTTATTTACACACGGTTTATTTAAATGACACCTGTTAATTACGTATACATATTCCAATTAAATGTTTTATATCACTGCACACTTGTGATATTAATGTAAGTTATTTTATACTGTGTTAGACTGTGACTGCCAGTGCGTGGCTTGTGCGTGGGTGGAGATGCCTTAAACATACGTACAATGGCTTATATATGACATACCCCTTGCCTCTTGCTTCCCTCGCCAACAGTGTAAAAACTAACTAATAGAAAGAGTCCTGGTGACAGGTGTTGTGAAGGCTAGCTTCTTATTGGTATAGGGATTTGGCGTCTTCACCAAATACTGCGGAGTTGTTCTTTTTAACAGGAAATAGCGCAGTTGTTCTTAACAGGAAATATGGTATAAAAATATATATTTTAAAGGTATAATCCTTTTCACATTATTTCTGAGAAGCGCGTGTTTCTTCATGGATGAATCTTAAAAGGATACTATACACATATTACTTTAAAGAAAAATTACCTTCATCCATCACTTTTTACATAATTAAGATTAATCCAAACCAATATCATTAAAATGTTTTGACAGTTAAATTTATTTACTAAAATAATTTTATTACACATGTATATGCCAATTTGTATAAAGTTGTCACGTTTTATTGATATTATCTATAACTATAAGCGAACACTAATAAAATAGTAAAATGTAATACACTTTAACAAGAAAAAATGTGTTTTTATTACTAAAAGGGCGTTAAAGTAATTAAAAATGTTTTAAAACACAATTGAGATTATAGGTGGTATGGATTTTACAAGACTACAATAATAGTGGCCTACACATTGGCTATAGATACTTATTAAAAATACTTGCTTTGATACTAAAATTAAGTAGGCACATCATGTTCAGCACACATTTTACAAAAACAAAATGTTCAGAATTATCTTTTCAAAGTTTTCACAACCGAAGGAAAGGCTCTTTCTTTTTAATTGGAATTTTTTATGGCCAGAAAAACCTGGAGTTATGCTGAAATTTTTTAATTTTATTCTAAAGTTTGACTGGCCATCTTTTCCAAGGAATCACTTTCAGAATAGACTGGACAGAAGTACCGAGGATTGAATCTCGGTTGAGTGTACAGAGTTTTTTTACTAATAGTTTTCCACTAGTCTTCCGCGCATTGGCTGGTACACTTCCTCTACATTCAACCTTCCTCATCACACACAAGGTACGTATTAGAAGTTATTAATTGAAGAACTCTAGTTCAGAACTAGAGCTATAATTATTGATAATATTAATAAAAAAATAATAATGATTTCCGAATAGGTTGGCATTAGTTACTTTCAGCGAATTTGCAATAAATAACCTTTCGCTAGCTGTAACCACCTCTCCTGTAATAAATGGGGTATATTTCAGAAGTACTATAGCTCCAAAAATCTTATTTTTTGGGTTATTTATACGATTCGATTGCACATTCTAAGCTCTATCTGGTTCAATATTACATATAGGCTTTTCCATATGAGCTAAATTACTTTATAATTATATATATATATATATTACTTTAGAATTATTAATATATATATATATTACTTTAGAATTATTAATATATATATATATATTATATATATATATATATTATATATATATATATATATTAATAATTCTAAAGTAATATATATATATATATAATTATAAAGTAATTTAGCTCATATGGAAAAGCCTATATGTAATATTGAACCAGATAGAGCTTAGAATGTGCAATCGAATCGTATAAATAACCCAAAAAATAAGATTTTTGGAGCTATAGTACTTCTGAAATATACCCCATTTATTACAGGAGAGGTGGTTACAGCTAGCGAAAGGTTATTTATTGCAAATTCGCTGAAAGTAACTAATGTCAACCTATTCGTAAATGATTATTATTTTCTTATTAATATTATCAATAATTATTTACAAATAGGTTGAAATTAGTCACTTTCAGCCAATATTTGCAATAAAGAACCTTCTGCTGTCACTTACCTACACTCCTACCGTAGATAGGATGAAACCGATCGATAGGCGTATAACCCACTCGGTTAATAGAACATGGCGCTAAAATAAAGGTTATTTCTTTATTTTATTAACATCAGATCTTACTATCCTTTCAGGTTATACGCTTAAGCACTAATTAAGCTAGTGGTTTTAGGGATTAGGGAAGTTGTATTTATAGGAAGTGTACCCGTATTTGTGAGGAGGGAAATTTGAAAACCATTTTGTAAAAAACACCCTCAGTATACCCGACCTAGATTTGAACCTAGATGTATCTTTAATCGAAAGTCTAGTCTTCTGTGAGGGTGACCTTTTAAACCACGCGGTCACCAAAGCGGATGTTATTTATATTCGAATCGGACTCGGTCTATGTGGGATGCGTCACTTTAGACGATTAAGTTCGATAAGTTTTTTTAAACATAGTCTTGTAGGCTACTATCTAATATTCTTGTAAATCGGCCGTCATTAGCATTCACCTGGCTCGAGAAAGGAATTCAAAAAACCTACACATAATGAAGCTGTTCTTATGAGAATCTGTCACATTATACAGGGTGTACCAGAAGATGATGAACTTTTGTTTTTTCCAGAATGCGAAGTAAACGGACGCGTGTATCAGAACGGCGAGCGTTTGGAAGACCCTCAGTCTCCTTGCGAGGTATGCTACTGTCAAGGCGGGGAGATGGTGTGCACAGTCATAGAGTGCTACAAGAGGAAGGACTGTGAGGCCATCAAGGTGCCTGGGGTGTGCTGTCCCAAGTACGACAACTGTCCCCCACTCGGTGAGTTGAGACTTATCAGGGTTTCCACATACCTCTGAAATCATGAGAACACAGGGAATGTTTGATGTTTGGTAAAAAAAAATATCAAAGTACAAAGAATTAAACCCCCCAAAATTACAAAAAAATACTGGAGTTTTAATGAATATTTAGCTGGATATAGTGGGCCTTTACAAAAAAGAAGTGAAATCAAGAACCAAACACGCTGATTCAAACACATGTAGTGTATTAACCACATCCTATTTCAACTTTTTTTTTCTGAATCTTTTTATTGCATTACGACTGCATATATTTACTCATCAAGCTCAAATCATCCTGTTCTAAACAACAAATAAATACATGATTTATACGATTCCATTTGATAAAAGTGTTTAACTTGATTACTCTTATAATCTGTAAAAATGGAGATTCCTCACGGAAAACATGAAAACTACGCGGAATTTTGTAGGGAGAAAATAGTGGCAATCCTGTTGATACAAACTGAACTGAGAAGAGACGGGTGCTTGGAATGTGCTGTCCCAAGTACGACCACTGTTCCCCACTTGGTGAGTTAAGACTTGACACAAAACCTGACAAAGAAGATACAGGTGTCTGGGGTTTTCTGCCCCTAGTAAGACCTCTGTCGCCCTCTCGGTGAGCTAAAACTTGATACCTAACCTGACAGAAGATACATGTCCAGGGTTTTCTGCCCCACGTACCATCACTGTTCCCCTCTCTGTGAACTAATAACCTGACAGAGAAGATACAGTTTTCCGGGGTTTTCTGCCCCACGTATCATCAGTGCCCCCCTTTCTGTGAGCTAAGAATTGTTATAAAACCCGACAGAGAAGAAACAGGTGTTCGGGGTTTTCTGCCCCATGTACTATCACTGTCTGTGTTCTAAGGCATATTACAAAACCTGACAGAGAAGATACAGGCAGTTGTCCGGGGTTTTCTGCCCCAGGTAAGACCATTGTCCCCTTCTCAGTGAGCTACAACTTGATACACAACCTGACAGAGAAGATGCAGTTGTCCGGGATCTTCTGCCCCACATACCATCACTGTCCCCCTCTTGGTGAGCTAAGACTCAATACAAAATTTGACAGAGAAGAGACAAGTGTTTAAGGTTTTCTCCCCCTAGTACATTCACTGCCCCCTCTCAGTCAGCTAAGACTTGATACACAGCCTGACAGAGAAGATGCAGATATCCTGCGTTTTCTACCCCACGTACCATCACTATGTCTCACACGGTGAGTTAAGACTTGACACAAAACCTGACTTGTAATAAACATGTGTTTTGAGAGTGAATTTTTAGTGTCACATTTTCCAACTAAATTTGAAAAATAAGTATGGTTAATGGTTGTTTTCAAAATGATTTTGTCTAACTTACATCATAGGTGGCCACCTGCTAAGTTTTATATACATTGCATCAAAGATTTGCAAAGAACCTCTAGTTTTTGAGTTAGTAAAAAATAAATTAGCCAAATATATATATTGTATGAAATATTTTGAATAAATATTCAATACAAGCTATTATATTCTTATACCAAGTTCAGTCTACACAAATGTTTGATAATCTCTTTTCTACAAAGTATTAATATAATATTTGCAAAAATACTACTTGTTGAGCTATGAGATGAAATATTAGTTCCTTATGTAATTTCTCTTTATTACAGATTATCCGCCGGGTAGTGTAAGGCCAGTTATATTTACATTCAGACCACCTCAGGTAACATTTAATAAAACCGATGATACCATCTTACCAATAGAACCATCTGGTAATGAGACAACCATTTTGGAAGTTCAGGGCCAGGAAACCGATGAATCAACTGTACCCAACACCACTGCCCAATATAGCTCTCTAGAAGAGTTTGCTGGTAATGAGACCACTCTGGAAGATCAAAGCCAAGGAACCGAAGAACCAAATGTAGTAACCAATACAGTTCTACACATCTCTCCAGACGAGGCTACCGGTAATGAGACAACCTCTTCAGAAGAGCAGAGCCAGGATGAATATTCAACGGTGTCCAACATCCCTACCCAACAGAGCGCTTCAGGAGAAGATGCTGGTAATCAGACAACCTCCTCAGAAGAGCGGAACCAAGAAAATTCTGAATCAACTTCACAACAGAGCTTTCTAAAGAAAGCTCCCGGTAATGAAACCCCTTCGTCAGATGAACTAAGCCAAGAAGTTAATAATTCGACTGAGAATCTACAATCAAACAAACAAGAGGACCATACTGCCAGTGATATGAAAACAACTCTACTTGGAGTTGTTGATATTGATACAAGTACCATAAGCAACCATTTATATGAGACAAATCACACAGAAGAGGAATCTACAACGTTTGGAGACCTCGAGGACCTTTTGAATGAACCAATAATCACTGAGAACCTGACAGAAACAAAAGACACAACACTTTCTAACAATATTAAGGACATTCCTCAGGAACAAAAAGATCAATTTTATGACTTCATCAAAGCAGATAGACCCGTCCAAATTAATCAAACTTTCACGTTCATAAAAGAAGAAACTACAAGTATTGATCTGGGAGGAATGTCAACTTATTCAGTCACATACACTGAATATGTCCCAGAAGATAGTTCAGAAAAAGAGAGTAATAGCAAGGGAACCTTTTATGATCAACCTGTTCCAATGACTGCTTCACAAGTTAAATCCAGCCCTACATTGAGCTCATATTTAGAACCTACAATTTTAACACTAAAGGAAGAGGTTCAAAATGATCAATTTCAGCCAACTGGTGATGAAACTGTTACTAGTTACCAGAGCTTTTCGACTATAAATACAGATAAAAACGTAGAAATTGGAACAGAACAGGTATCTTCAACAATATACCCAACAACCTCCGTAACTCTAAAAGATAAACATCAGTATGCCTCCAGAAACAATTTGGAGGAGCTAGAACAAGATTTTTACTCTGGCTCTGGAAGTGGGGCTCCTGGAAGTGGAATGTCAAGTCTAGAGGACCAGTGGTCAAGACCGGCTACAAGTACAGAGATTAATGATTCGAGTGATTTATCAGATACTGGAAATAATACTGGAAGCACAACAAGACACGAATACGCAAGCTTGGATAATTCTCATGAACATACTGGCGAAACAACCACGTCAACAGATTTGCACAATGGAATTGAAGATGGACTAGAACGGTTTGAGACAGCAGGTCCCACCTCATCATCACATACTACAATCAGTGTGGGATATGGCAATACTCAGTTCACTACGGATAGCATCTTGGCGGTCATACACTCTAACAACTCATTGTCTAGTGTGACATCTTTACCAAACTATGAGGAAGGCTTTCAAAATGATCAAGTTTACTCAGTTGGTGATGAAGCTGTAACTACTCGCCAGAGCTCCTTGATTCTAAATTCAGATAAAACCACAGAAACTGGAACAGAACAGGTATATTCAACTATATACCCAACAACCTCCGTAACTCGAGAAGATATACATCAGTACCCTTCCAGAAACAACATTTTGGAGGAGCTAGAACAAGATCTGTACTCTGGCTCTGGAAGTGGGGCTCCTGGAAGTGGAATGTCAAGTCTAGAGGACCAGTGGTCAAGACCGGCTACAAGTACAGAGAGATTAATGATTCGAGTGATTTATCAGATACTGGAAATAATACTGGAAGCACAACAAGACACGAATACGCAAGCTTGGATAATTCTCATGAACATACTGGCGAAACAACCACGTCAACAGATTTGCACAATGGAATTGAAGATGGACTAGAACGGTTTGAGACAGCAGGTCCCACCTCATCATCACATACTACAATCAGTGTGGGATATGGCAATACTCAGTTCACTACGGATAGCATCTTGGCGGTCATACACTCTAACAACTCATTGTCTAGTGTGACATCTTTACCAAACTATGAGGAAGGCTTTCAAAATGATCAAGTTTACTCAGTTGGTGATGAAGCTGTAACTACTCGCCAGAGCTCCTTGATTCTAAATTCAGATAAAACCACAGAAACTGGAACAGAACAGGTATATTCAACTATATACCCAACAACCTCCGTAACTCGAGAAGATATACATCAGTACCCTTCCAGAAACAACATTTTGGAGGAGCTAGAACAAGATCTGTACTCTGGCTCTGGAAGTGGGGCTCCTGGAAGTGGAATGTCAAGTCTAGAGGACCAGTGGTCAAGACCGGCTACAAGTACAGAGATTAATGATTCAAGTGATTCATCAGACACTGGAAAGAATACTGGAAGCACAACAGAGCATGACTACACAAGCTCGGAGAGTTCTCACGAACGTATTGGTGAAACAACCACATCAACAGAGCTGCACAGTGAAACTGACGATGGACTAGAACGGTTTTTGACAACAGTACCCACCTCATCATCAGATGCCATGACCAGTATGGAATCTGGCGATACTCATTTCACTCCAAAGAGCATCTTAGATATTATACACTCTAGTAACTCAATATCTAGTGTGACATCTTTACCAAATGATCAGAGCACAGCTATGAATACTAAAGAAATAACAAACATTAGAAGCTCTCAAGGTCATGAAACATCTAATTATGAATCAGAAAGCTCAACTCATGTAACATACTCAATGGGAGATGTCTCGTCATCAAGTGTTGTTTCACAAAATGATAAACAAGGTGCTAATTTAATTAAAAGTCCAAGCGCAGAAACTGTTGAAACTTTCTCAAATCCAGCCAATGATTATTTGGAAAACATGTCTCAAACAGATGCACCAGAAATATACGAGATATCTTCACAGGTAGGAGATTATACAACAGAAAGTTTGGTAAGCACACTTTTAATTGAAATATCAACAGAAGGACATAATGTTTTGTCAAATGGTCATCAGATTATTTCAAAAATATTGGATGGGATTACAGACAAATTATTAGACCAAACAACCCAAGCCTCATTGAACCAAGATACCACGTTAGATTCGAAACTATATCCAACTGAAATATCATCCGCAACTACAGTAAAAAGTGAAAATATTTTAGAAGATATGCAAAATGATCAGGGACCAGTTCTTTTAGAAAGTGCCACATATGATTCGAGCTCTGATTTTGAAGGTACAGTAAATAATGGCACCACTTTACAATCCGAAGAAGGTGTTACAAGCACAGAGATGGTAAATGTTGAAAACAATATGGAAATGGGAACAAAAATATTGCCAGATATTATTGAACTTAAAAGCAACAAATCGGGTGGTTTGTCTATGCCTGAAAATATTATAGATAACGAAACGGGATCGAAGAAGGCAAATGAAACTTTGCCTCAGGAATGGTTGAAAAAAGGTGATATAAATGATATGGTCCACAGTGGAGATTATTCAGCTACAGATGCCACCACAACAAAAGTGGTTCTCGGTGAAGATATGAACAGAGACAATGTCACTACAAAAAATGAAACTTTGCCAACAATAAAAGAAACCAATGAATCACAACACTATGAGACAACATATACAACTACCATCAAAGAAGAATTTTCAACTGAACAGACCAGTTTCTTACAAACAACTGAAGATACCACATATTCGACAATAATTGCTGAAAATGGATTGATTGCAACTGTTGCCAGCGAACAAGAAGAGGAGGCAGCTATAATTAAAAAATCTGTTGGCAATCACGACAGTAATTTGTTAGAGTCCTTTTCTAAGATACAAGAAGAAGGAATATTAGCTCTAAGTAATTCTTCTTCACAAGAACACAATTTATTTAATATTGAAAGTAACGTTTCTTCAACTTCCACAGAGGGTGAAATGATCACCAAAACCAAAGAAGGGGGGGATGAAGATCAAACATTTAATAAAATCAATAAAAGAAACATCACAGAAAGTGCGCATTCACAAGAAACTATGTCGGAAAGGCCTAACAATGACTCGGAAAAGGTGAAAGCAGGTCTAACCGCAGGAATACATAGAGAACATAAGATTGAGGGAGACGATCTGAGACTAGTGCAGAACTTCGTTAGAAAACTTTCTTATCACCAGGACTACAAGGACATGCCGGTTTGAAATGTTAAAATGTCGATTCCATTGGGCGGCCTGTGAATCACTAATAAGGTAAGGATATCTGTATTGCGAATCGATAACACGTGAAGCAAAGCCACGGCAGCTTTGTTAGGGATCGATTCCCCAGTATGCTCAATTCATTACAGATATTTCCTAACTGCAACACAAGAGAGAGTCACATAATTAGTCTGTATAGTTAAACTCGTTAACTAAAACAATATGTATATTTTAATTTAAAATAAGATTTGCATTTTTGAAAAATATGCAGTCATTATTTTAATTGATTTGAAGATACTGAACCCTTTAAATAAAAGTAATCCAAATTTATGGTAGCGTGATAATAATGCAATAAAGACTATGCTATTTATTTTACATGAATTGTTTTAGAAAATTTGTTATTTTACTAATTTATTCATAATTTAAAATATGTGACTCTTGATTAAAAATATTTTTTTTATAGTTTAGTGTCTAATTGGTACGGTACCTGAACTGTGTATTACTCACTAAAACACTCTTTTATCACAAGAATTGAATATTGTTTTAGCAAAAATAAGAACAAACTTTCAAAGAATTAACAAATTCAAGTCGTTTTTACTTTATTACAAAAACCAACTTTAGTGATCATAATCTTTTAAATATGGTATGGTGCATCTAGAAAACTAAGCTTTGTGCACACAACACTTTTTTTAAACCCTAATTCACTACAAAACTAAAATGACAGATATTGTCATAAATGAAAATAAACATAAAAATTGGTCATATATGCATGGCTTTGATCCTATTATATTTTTCAAATGTTTAGAACATACAAACGTATCTCCTGTAGATATTAGTTGGAATGCAATGCAGTGGCGGCTTGTGAATAGGCACTGCAGAACTGCAGCACCTCCTATTTCCACTTGATATTATCGATAACATTTAATATAATGAGTCCTTTTCTCTTTAATTCTTTATTTTTGTAGTAATTTGTCGTAGTTGTTGTTGTAGTAGTTTGTTGTAAGCTTAAGGTCAGTGCTTCAGTAGCCATCCCCCAGTATATGAAAAAATACAAAAATCTTTATATGGAACTGTGTGCTTCACAGTGCCAGCGACATGGTGTTTGACTTTTGTGCGCATGCGCACATAAAAGTGGGGTGGGGAGGAAGGTGGGACTACCAGGTAGAGGGAGCACTGTTTATCTTGAAGTGCCGGCTCTGGCATGATGGCAAAAGTTTTTTTTACTCAGAGTGTGTTGTGCTTAAAAACCGTGTACGTTATTCTTGAATGTGATAAAGTGTTGAAGAGTGTAGAATTAGATTATTATTATTATACTTCCAGCTATTCTATTTGATTAATTTTTTTTTGTTCTTTTATTTAACAGAAAACTTTAACCATGGCTTTGCATCCCCAAGAAATAAATTCTGTGACTGTAAGTGAACTTCAACTGCTAAAGTTTTTACAGCTATCTCTCCATGAGAAAGTTTCAGTTAAGAAAAGAGGTCGTTCAACACCTGATATTCTAATATCTCAGTCAGGCAAAAGCAATAACAAGAAATATATTCGTAACTTTAATTCTGAATGGTACCAACGGAAAAGTTGGCTTTGCGTCTGTGAAGTAAAAAAATGCACTGTTTTACTTCTCATGTTTGCTGTTTGAAGGTGATGTACCGTGTACAAAAGATGGTTTTAGAAATATAAACAAAATGAAATAAAAAACTGAAAAGCATGAGAAGTCAAAGAAGCACATTGATAATATTGTTTCACTGTCACTTTTAGGAACTATAAGTATTAAGGAGAAACTTAGTAAGGCATACAGACTTTAAATCAATGAGCATAATAATAAAGTTAAAAATAACCGTGAAATTTTGTTCAAAATAATAGACTGCATTTACTTTTGTGGAAACTTTGAAACTCCCTTATGTGGACATGATGAAAAAGACGATTGAATAAATCCAGGTCTATTTAAAGGATTAGTAAATTTTTCATCTAAATTAGATTCAGATTTGAAGAAATCACTTAGAAACCAGTGCGGTCTTTAAAGGGGTTTCTAAGACCATTCAGAATGAGATACTTGACTGACTGCTACAAATATACCATGAGGAGATAAGGACGGAAATTAGAAACGCTTCCTTTGTAGCTGTTTAGGCTGATGACACAACAGACCTTGTTTTACGGTACATATTGAATGAAGAAATATTTGAGCGTTTTTGGGGATTATTTATTCCAGAAAATCAAACTGCAGATGTCATATCAAAACGTATTTTAGAACAATTGGACATAATCCTTCAAGGAAATGGACAAAAACTGATAATTCAGACATTTGATAGTGCAACTGTCATGAAAGGCAAAAGAACAGGAGTTCAAGCAAAAATAAAAGCAGTTTATAATAATGCACACTTCATTCACTGTTATGCACATCAACTTAATTTAATAATGAGAAATGCATCAAGTATTACACGAAACACAAGCATTTTTTTTTCTAACATTCTGGATATTCAAACATTCATCTTAAGATCACCACAATGTGTGTCCATTCTCAAGAAACATATGTATGTCGGCATTCCATGTACATCCTCTACAAGGTGGAATTTCAAATACGGACCATAAACAGAGTTAATGAAAATAATCAACCTTTAAAAAACAGCCTTACTGAAATTCAATCAACATCAAATGCAGATCAAACCATTACAGAAGCAACAGGGATTTTAAAATACCTGAATGATGATAATTTCAAGTTTTGGTTAGAGCTTTTTCATCAGATTATGCCTCATGTTGAAATAATTTACAACCAAATGCAATCTCGAGAAATTAGTGTGTTTAAAGTTAATGAATATATAACTAAAGTCAAAACTGCTATTTTAGAATTGAGAAACTCAAAGTACTGTGAGAATCCTTCAAAGACACTCATGGCAGAATCTAAGGAAGTGTGTTACTATATATGTGTGTTGATATAATGGACAGATATTCTTGCATTGAACACTTAGTAGTTGCTAAATTGTTCAACAAGAATTGCTTCACTAGATTTAAGAATGAACATCCCACAAAAGAGATATTACTGACCACTGAAGCTTATACCTTGATTGACAAAGAAAAGCTTGAACTGAACTAAAAGTATTCTATTTTAGGACTGATATTCATGAATATTGCAAATTAATTGAGCTGCTGAAATTTATCTTGGAAAATAATCTCGATGTTGTTTTTAGTGAAATTACGAAACTGATAAAAACTTTTTTTAAGAAGCACTATGAATTCGGAAAGACTAATTGTGCTTGCAGTACTTTCAATGGAAAAAAATTTCCTCAATTGTCATCCAGAGATCAAGGAGAAAATTATTGAACTTTTTACGCAGATTAAAACAAGAAGAATGGATTTCATTTTTAAATTAATAGATCCAGCTTGAACTGTAACAATTTAAGTTAAAGTAAGTAAAAAAGTTTGGTTTTTTTGTTAAGAGTTTATCAAGTTCCTAAATAAATTTTCTTTTTATACATGTTTTATTCCTTTTACACAATTTTAAAACAAAGGCTAAATATTTTCTGGAGCAGCATCCCACTAATTTTAGCTACGAGCCGCCACTGATGCAATGTAATATTGTATCACAACTAAACAAATTAAATGAGAAAACTAATTAATATAAAATAACACATTATTTGTTTTCCTAAAATAATAAGTATTTTTATACAGATACTCCATTAAGTATTTTCAAAATAAGGTTGTAGTTTTCACAAAATTTGTCAACACTCTTTTCCTGCAATAATAGTTTTTTTTAAAAATGTATTTACAATTTTATTTAGATATTAAACGGTATATAAAAATACTTGTGTGTACAGAGGTTAGTTCATAATATCTTCGCCACTAAAATATATTACATTTATTCTTTTATATTTTTATATACATATATAAAAATAACACACACATTGACATTGTTACAAAGCCATGAAAAATTGTCAGAAGAATGTTAAATACACTTTTTTTAAAATTAATTCTAGACATTTTTGATGGATTTAACAAATTAGAGGTTCTAGGGTGGATCCAAAATAAGTTTTCCCACCTTTAAAAAATATAGATTCAAATTGTCAAACCTTGAAATTGTGTTTTGTTTCTGAGATAAAACTAATTTGCTGTTTCATTTGACTATTTATTTCCAAAATGGTTTGCTTTTAGTATTTTTGAACAACTTAGATAATTACTTGGCTTTAATATTTGGGACTGCTTGAGACTGTTAGTAAAATATATCTTCACCATTAAACCAAATGACCAAATATTTTTATAAGCACAGAAAGTGATTCACTATTGTATGTCATGAGATAATTAATTTAGTATGAAGTTAACACTTCAGCAATTAACTTGGTCACATTGCAATGTACAGTATTTACATATTTCCTTCAAACTATTTGGTGGCTAGATTTGTATATATAGATAGGATATCTGTGGGTTTGTATTGACATATTTTTTGTGTTACATGTCTTATTGCCAGGTTGGGCTATCCACATTGTGTAAATATTAAGTGCATCATTATAATGTGTAATAATTTTGTAAATAGTAATAAACTAACACTATCCTTAGAAGTACATTGTTCTGAAAAAATAGAAATTGTTCATTAAACTAGAAAAGAAATGCAAGAATATTAAAATATGTTGTTTGCTGTCAGCACAGATTTGATATTGAGAAAATCTTGTTTGGTTTAATAAATGACCACAAAGAATTTGATTAACATCTTATAGGAGCCATTTAAAGTTAAGTTTGAACTTTTAATACTAAATTATAATAAATACTGTTATAGAAAGTTGGGTCAGTTAATAGAAGACTCAGGTATTTGGCCAAAATCAAAACATAATAGAAACTATTGATTTGTATTGTTTATTCTGTTTTAAAGGTTTTTTTGGACTTGGTATATTGTGTAGTACCTTGTGTGCAGGCTTTTCCCTCCTTTATTTTAATTCAAGCCAATAGATGCCTCTTTTTTCTTTTACTTTAAATAATATCAATTGAAAGTTTGGTTTTTCTTGCCATAAAGCTACACAATTTTGGTTTAATCAACATCGTCACTTCTTTTAAATATGTTTTGTGAGGCTTTAAGCATGAACATTTATCTCGAAGAGTTGATTTATTTTAAAGTTTTTTGTTTGCGATTATCATGGCCCAGATTTTGATAACATGTACCTAGTTGTTGTTTTTTTACTCCCATACAATGCTCATAGTTACATAAGCTCTGTTCATGAGTCCCTTTTTTTAGAAATGTCAATTTTAGAGGTCTTTTTTTTGTGCTAAATTTTGGAATTTAAGATGATTATATTTTCTTGGTTTGCATCATTTATAGGCTTGTTTAGGCCTTTTTAAGTTATTTTAAGCTATTCATGTTGAATAAGTATATTTTTAAATACTAGGAAGCTATAATGAATCAGTTAACTTTGTGTCCTTTTTACTTGTGTGGTTGTAAAATACACATTCCAGGTGAGAGACTGCATCTAAACTGGAAAGAGCTGCATTGGAAGGGGGTAGCTATTATTTCTGAACTACATGTTTGTAAATAAATGTTATATTTAACAGAATGAAAGTGTTTATTTGTTAGAGGTTTTTAATTGCACTAACCATTTGGAAAGTGTGTGTTTGTTTTATTATGAGCTCTGTTCATATATTTTGGTCATCTTTTGTTCATTTTTATCTCTTCAAAGTCCAGACCTTGGTAATTATAAATAAAATGTATCAAATAAATGAAGCAAATAATTTCAAATAACTAATATTCTTGTAATTTTTTTAACTAATCATAATTGTGTTTTTAAATCAATTTGTTATACATTTTGGTTCCTAAACAGGTCTGCTTGATATGTTTCGGAACTCAACTTGATATGGTCAATGCTGTTATGGACAAGGGGGTGAGGGGATGTATATTTGGGCTGTGCTAATCTAAACCATTGACAGAATTTCATAGGTGTTAAAAACGATAAAACTCAATTACTGTGAATGAATTGCTATAAAAAAGCTTTTGAATATAATTATTTTTAAGGTTTTCATGTGTTATTTAAAATGTATCAAAATAAAATTCTTTTGTAATATTTGTATGATTTATTTTAATTAAAGCCCTATCACTCTTAGTAGGATCTAATTTAGTGGAATGATAACACACACAATCACACACATAGCAATAAGCCGGATTTATAGTGATGGCAAGGTTGAGGTTCGAATCCCTGCCTGATGCAGTGGGAGTAGTTTTCCTGTTGCGATATATAACTATGGTTTCATAGCCATCAATAAAACCCATGTTTTACAATTTAAAATAAATTGTACAACACAATCTTAAAACTTTCTCACATAGTATATTATAACTAGTAACAAAATTTTCATATATATGCTATCAGTAAATTATATCATCAATAAATTTTTACTCAGAAAAATATCCGCAGAAATACATTTTAAACAAAATTATAAGAACCATTTTCAAAAATCAGTTATTACCAAACTATCCTTAACTTTAGAGTGATAATTGAAAGCAGGAGTTCGCCTTAAGTTATGACCACACAACTAAATATCTAGTTTAAATTAAATCTACTAAACCTTTTCAGCTAGTTAGTCCTGCCTACAGACATACAGAGAGATGGAATTGTAAAACCCAGTTATTTGAGTTTGGGGGCTTATAAAACATTTAGATTTGTCTTAATCTCCATGTAAAATAATTTACGAGTTCAATATTTTCTATACACGAGAAAGTAAAAAGGATATTTATGCTAAGTTTAGATATATTATTAAATGCATTTCTTACCCTCCATTCATTTTGAATCACACCCTTGGAGTTGCCGATAAGCACCTTACCATTCAGTGAGTGATACATCTACCTGTTGAACAAAGTCTAATTGGTTCATCTTAATTAATAATCATTAATTACTGAAATAAGGATAGTTTGGTGACTGTATTAACTGTTTTATACTGCATTTTCCTTAGTTATACCAATTCAGGAGCTGTGCAGAAACTAAGTATTTTATTGTGGCAAACGCCAAACAAGAGTAATCTGCTTAGGCCCAAAAAACTTATGTTTTAGTGAATGGAGGGTTTTTTGTGGTGTCTGTGGTATTTCATAATTAAATAACTAAAGAATTAATCCGCTTCGGTGGACGAACAGTTAAAGGCGCCACTCTAGTGTTAAACTCGCCTGATGACGAGATTAGGGTTTGAATCTCGGTCGGTATAATGGGGGTGATTTTTCTTAAACGTTTTCCCATTCTCCTTCCTCGCAAATGTGGGTACACTTCTTACTAAATTCTGAATTATTCATCTCTACCCCATTAGAGTATTATCATATACGCTTGTAACCTGAACAGGTATTAAGACTTGGTGATATAAATAAAGAGGAAGGGTCGAAGAATGAGAGATATACTGTCAAGTTGTGCTTTACATTTTGTCTGATTAAAAATATATTTAAATTTATCATATTAAAGTAATTTTAGATAATTCAATGAAGTTAGTTTAGTAAACACTTGATTCAAATAATAGGCAATTGAAACTATATTCATCCTATAAATATCTATGAAATTATACTAATAATTAGTCAATAAAATATTATAAATGTCTACAACAATAAATATATTTGTATTTTCTAAAAGGTGCTCTAAATGTCAATTCGTAATACAATCAAGGGAATGTAACTGTGATGGACTTTTGGGTCGCCAGGCCAGGAAAATATATTTAGGATTGCGATCAAAAAGGATTGGAAAACGCTGGTGTAAGGTGTCTCTCTCGCGATAGATTGGACTGTCAATAATAGGGAGATTGAAGCTAGAATTCCGGGCGGGTGAACTGAGGGCGATTTTTTCCTAAAGGGGTCTACATTCTCCCTCCACACAAATGTAGGTACACTTACTCTAAGTTCAACCTTACTCATACCTGATACATTAGCGTAATTTGTGTAGCCCTAACGGGTACGTGGTGCTAAACTATAATCCTTAAATTATTTTACATCAAATAAAATCTAGTTTTAATGGAAGTATTATTTCTAAAATAATTGTTTAGCATTTAATTTGATCTTTTTTAACGTGGTGTATTACTACCCTTTCAGGCTATACGCCTATGTGCATTAATTACGCTAATTTTTTATAGGTTTCTAGGCAAGTTGAATTTAGAGGAAACTTACCCGCAGTTGCATGAAGGGAGGGTATGAAACCATTTTAAGAAAAAAACACCCGACCTGGATTCGAACCCAGATCTCACCATTATTGGCAGATTAGTCCATTGTGAATGTGACTACTTAGACCAGAAGAAGAAGAAGAAGAAGTAGAAGAGAAAACATTTTACAAAAAACAACAACTCTTATTTACAGATCATTAGCTCACTCGGCCACAAGACCTCTCCGTGTGCGTCATTGAACAGCCGTGTGACGACTGTTAAGTTGGCGAAGAGGGAAAGTGAACATACTTGATGTGAGTGACAGCAAGTACTTGATGTGAGTGACAGCAAGTACATGATGTCACGTCACTTGTACGAACTTGCACTAGTTTCAAGACGGGCACGCAAACAATCCAAATTTCTTAAAACCCTCTTCTGTGGCCGAATGGTCTAAGGCGTCACTCTCGTTTAGACTGGCCTGCTGATGATTTGGAGATTGATGTTCAAAACCCAGTCAGGTCTAATTAAGATTTTTTCCCCCTTAAAATGGTTTTACACTTTCCCTCCATACCAACACTTTAGCGTAATCAATACATATACGTGTAACCTGAACGGGTAGTAAAACGTAGTGATAAAAAAACTTTGTTAGCTATCAGTTAAGGTTCTTCCTTCAAAAATTGGACTGTAGTTTTCCTGACTTTTAGCCTGGAAGGAGGTAAATGCACCTATTTGTTTTGTGACTGAATGAGAGGGGCATTAAACTCAAGACGTGACGTTACTAGTAGTACACACTCGCAAGACTTGCACGGATACTACTCGACACAGCAAACATTGCATCTTGGGGCCAAGCGCTGCAATCGCTCTAGAATATGAAGGGGTGAGAGGAGCGGTCCGTTACAGTCAGTACCAAATGACAAATGGAACATAAGTCCTTCACTGTTAATATTTAGTATAGCACGCTTAATTGAAGACATTTAAAAACACTTTACATACCTTGTATTTAAAGTTGGTTAAGTATCCGTAATGTTTGTCAAAAGAGGTAAATATAAAGGAAAAACATTCTACACAAAACTACTGAAAGTCCTAAACTATCGAACTTAACTAATTATTATCAGCACAGCGTCTTACTACCCGTTTGGGTTATACGCACTTACGCTAATGTGTAATGGTAGGGTGATTGTGAGATGAAATAGAGGACCTAACAGTTTAACGTGGAATCCAAACCACGGTGGAGGCCTAGCATTCACCACATTCACAAGATGTCTGGTCAGAGGTGAAGGAAGGGTTTGGCAATCAGATAAATCAGTGTCTGGACCGAGGATTGAACCCCGGACCCCTCAGCACTGAGGTCTGACACCTTACCCCTAGACCGCCAGGTCATCAAGAAGTTGATATTCTTTCCGCACGCAATGTAAACTTATTGGGTAGTAGTGTGCCTAACTTTGATCTAAGAAGCAAACGTCCGTTTCATACTAGTTGCCATACAGTCAATTTTTCAAAGTGGTGGATTTCCATCCCAATTTTCAAGCAAAAACTGGTAATAGCTACTCTTAGTATTCTACATATATAAGCCCTTAAGGTGAGTGTGTTAGGAATGTGAGTTAAGGCTAGTTTTTTATTTACAAATTTTAAAGTGAATCTTTTTTTTTTGCCAAAATAAATAAAATATTGCTCCAGTACAAACATAAAGTTTAATTTCCCCCCCGTGGTGATATCTATAGAGGTTGTCCTGGAATTCAATGACAAATATTTCTCTTCTTTTAAAAAGTTTCTCATATAATGCCGCTATGCTCATGACATATTAAACAACAACTGATTTCTCCATGAGAAGAAAAATTAAAGTCTTCTGTTTCCACTGGAGCAATATTTGATTAATCTTGATAAAAAAAAAGTTTGCTTTAAAAACTGCGAGAATACCGCTTTTAATTCGCGTTCCCAACACTACCACCGTAAATCCAGTCATTTATGAACCTTGGGTTAAAAATGTATCATTGAATTGATTACTAGTCTAAGTTTATGATTTGAGCCTCTCTTTTGTTTCTCACCACGTCTCACTACCCGTTTGGATTATACGCGCATGGGCTAATTACGCTGATGTGTTAAAATGAGTGTACTCGCATTTGCGGCGATAAGAGTATTAGACCTATTTATAAGTAAAACATCTCAGTATAGCTAACCTGGACTCAACCCCGACCAAGTCTATGTTAATTTTCACTACGGTAGCTTTTTACTATCACCGCGTTTTAATACGTGTTCAGGTAAGACGCACATAATATAATAACTACTTTAATGTGGTAGGAATGAGGACGGAAGCATTTTAGAGGGTATATACCCACATTTGCTTGGAAGCAGAGTGGGAAACCATTTATAAAAATATGTACTACCTTCAGTAGACCCGACTGGGACTCTGACCCCGATATCTCCATCATCTGCAAGCCAGTCTAACACGAGAATGATGCCTTAGACCGTTTGGCCACTTAATACTACGGTAGCTACCTGCTTCGGTGTTCGAATGGTCTAACGAGTCTGTTTCGCAATAGATTAAACTACAGATGACGGAGAGATTATGTCTAGAATCCTTTTAGGTTACACTGAGGGTGGTTTTCATTAAATGGTGTTCCACTCTCTTCCCACGCAAATGCAGGTACACTTAATCTAAACTAAAACTCCACCATCCATAGCACATTCGTTTAATTAGTACATACAGTATGTGTAGGCTATTCCACGATCGGGTATTAAGATGAGGTGATAAATAAAACTATGCTAGTTGGATGGGGATGAGGATGATGAAAATTTTAAAAAATGTGGAGGGGAATGGGGGAAGCATTTATGGAAAACCACCCTTAGCACATCCGGATGATATTTGAACTTCAACCTCCTCCATCAACATCAAACAATACTAGACAAACTTGACGTTTGGTTCGCGTGCTAAGTTGTGTGGGTACCGTCTTTATAAATGATTAAAAATATATATCTAATTTTTAATAAGGAACGTGATATAATAGTATTAAGAAAATATAATTTAGAATAAGTTATTTGAAAAACTTATATATAATTGAACATTAACATAATGAAGTGTGATTTAATAGAACTATAAGAATATTTAAGAAAATCGTATGCATGACACAAGAGATACCTTATTGCCGGGTGTCATAACCAGGGCCGGGTAAGTTTATGACATCGCATCTTTTTTTTTTTTTTTGTGAAGTCGATCACAATGCTAACTTGTATGTAAACACATTTTATGACACTGTGATATCGAAAATATTACTTTTATTGTGCATTTTTTTGCATTTGTAGTATTTGGCTACAATCCAAGAAGAATCGACTAATATATATATACAACATAATGCGTTTCACCAGCCCTGCGTCTAGAACTACAATTTGGGAAGAAAACATCAACACTACTGAGCATAAGCACGCCACGAGGAAAACTAGCCACTGCTCTCAAGTTTCGATCGGCGACCACCAGAGCGCGCCACACAAACATGGACAGTCCAAAGAGCTTACGATGCGAAGAGATGTTGTTCTTCCACGTTCTAGAAGCACCGGGATGTTTGGAGTATATGGTAGAGGTTTCTGTTGTCATAGAAATAATACCTTTAGGTTTGGTGTGTTTTGGTATATTCTTAGTTTGGGTACATATTTATATATTTAATTTTCCTTGAGGGCAACCGTCATTATATTATTCCCACAACTGGTGTGAGATGCGTGCTCTGGGTTTTAAAGGTCAATCTCAGATATTCATAAAACAAGAACTCCAGCGGCTCACTCCTATTGCCATTGTTTATTTGTGATTTGGACCTCCTATTATGTTATGATGTTGCTAAGTACGGTTCACATTTTTAGGGTTTTTTCCAGTTTATGGAATTTTTTGGCATTTTTACAGCATTTTTGAGTCATTTTTTTCATGTTTTTACTCTTATCGTACATTTTATATAACCTTTAGAATTAGTACATAAAAATAGTAACTCACAATGGTTAATGCACATATTCACAAATAAGGCATTAATTTTCTCTTGTAATTATTAGTACGGCCGGACATGAAACAATGGGCGTAGCCTAATGTTTTCTGAGAGAGCAGCACTAAATATGAAATAAATTAAGAAGGGAAATTACTTATACTTTTAGATTCTTATCTTGCTTGTGTTTCAATGGAAAACCCCAATACTGGATAACTGGCTAGCTTGATATTTAGGAATGTAAGGCTTTGTTTACCTCAGTGGTACAGTCACAATGGTTTAGAATGTGAATGTTACGACTGATCCAAAAATCTCCGGAGCACAAAGGAACAAGGTTGCTCCGGGCCTGTTACTGTCTGTGCCAGAGACGAGGAGCAAAGTTACATCGGACCTGTTCCAACGCTGCCTCTGATAGAGAGCCGAGGAACAAGTTTACTCTAGACCTGTTACAGCGTGTATGTGATCATCCGGGGACCAGTGACAAAAAGGAACAGCTCCTTTCGTCTGGCAGGAACAGGTTGTGAATGTGACGTCCGAGGAGCAGTGACAAAGGAACAGTTTGTTATTTAACAACTCACCCCTAATTTCTAAGTGAGCAGAATGCCAAAAATCAAACCATCTCAATCCCACCATTTACGATAGTTAGTTAACTAGTTTGGTGAAAGCGTTTTTTCCACGGACGGGAAGGTATTATTTTGTGAATTGTGCAAGTCGACAGTTTCAGCAGAAAAAAAGTTTTCTCTTACTCAGCATATTGGTCTTGATAAACACAAAAATGCTTTAAAACGGGCAGCAAAAAAAACTAAAATATTGCTGTTCCAAAGTGCTTCAAACTCTAAAACCAAGTCATCTCCTTTTAATCAAGTGCTGTGCGAAGTATTGTTGACAGCTAATATTCCACTCGGAAAATTAAATCATCCTAAATTTCACGTTTTTTTAGAAAGAAACACGAATAATTCTATACCAGATGAATCTACTCTGTGTAAAAGCTGCGTGAACTTGAGCTATGAGAAAAAACTTTATAAAATACGAAGCAGTGTTGGTGGGAAAAAATCTGGGTATCAATTGATGAGACAATAGATGTAGAAGGCCGCTATGTAGGTGACGTAGTTATTGAAACTCTTGAACTTAATACTGTTGTTCAAACATTTCTCTTGAATACAGAAATATTGGATAAAGCCAACCACTCCACAAACAGCAAGTTGTTTGATAAATCAATGTGTCTGCTTTGGCCTGACGATATTAACCACGATGGTGTTCTTCTTTTTGTAAGTGATGAAGCACCGTATATGGTCAAAGCTGCAACTGTAACTAAAACATTATATTCTAAAATGATGCACGTAACATGTGTCACTCATGCAGTTCATAGAGTTACTGAAGAGGTGAGAAAGAACTTTGGAAATGTTGACCAACTAGTGTCAAACATTCAGAAAGTATTCTTGAAAGTGCCATCTAGAGTACTTGATTCCAAGACGGTGGCACCTGATGTACCCTTACCACCTCAGCCAATAATTACACAGAGGTGCACATGGATTCATGCGTGTTTCTATTATTGTGACAATATTTGTGTTTTGAAAACAGCCGTGAACAGATTTGACAGTGAAGAGGCTGTATCTGTAAAGATTGCACAAGATATGCTCTCAGATCGAATAATTGAGGGAAACTTGGCGTACATCAAGGCTAATTTCAGTATTTTGACCGTAACCATAACAAACTTAGAAAAGAAAGATGTGTCATTGTCTGACGCTAATAGTCTTATCACAACACTACAGGATAACCTCAAGAAAGCTTCATACAAAATTGAATAAGCAGTGTTTGCAAAACTTCAGAATGTGCTGATAAAGAATTCGGAATTTAAAACAGTGTGTAAAATTGCTGACATAATCACCGGTAAAATTGACTGTTTGGAAGACATTCTATACTTCAAGTATGCTCCAATAACATCCGTGGATGTAGAGCACAGTTTCTGCGGGTACAAAAACCTCTTGGCCGATAATCGCCGATCATTCACACCTGAGAATCTGAAGATGAACTTAGTTGTGCATTGCAATGCAGAAAAAGGTAAATCTAAGATGTAATTTTATCTCTATATCATTCTCACATGCACACAAATGTTCTGCCTATTTTATTATTTTTAGTAGGCAGATTGGTTATACAATTTTTATTAATTTATTTCTCCTTTTGAAGGATTCCCTCATTACCATATTTGGACAATAATAACAATAATAATTGGATTTTAAATGTTTTATTAATTATTAAGAGCATATTTTGTATTTTTTATGATAAAAAATCGAATTTTTAAGTGCATCTTTTTTGTTTTTAAGGGCATTTTTCTTAATTTTGAGAGCATTAATACAACACTTTTAAATGCATTTTTTGGGGTTTTTAAGGGCATCAACTTTCGGGCCCTGGTCATAACATCAAATGTTTCATGCATACAATTTTCTTAAATATTCTTATAATTTTGTTAAATCACACTTCAATATTTTAATATTTTAAATGTTTCGTGAGCGTGTTTGCCTATTGAGTTTAGGGTCCCGGGTTAAATTTCCGGCATTGCCCAAAAATTTTCATTGGTTAAATGTGGGTCTTCCCTTTCACAGTGATAAATTAACGGCATGGGGCTGGGAGTTGAGTTTATTTTAGATTAAAGTTTGTTAATAAGTCTTGTGTTGATATAGTCAGTCGGTTCAGAAAGTACACGTTAAATACCTCAAATGCATGAATGAATTACTGAAGTTTTAAATATTACACAAATTTACTTAATCCATTTCATTAATATATACATTTCTATAATAATTTATTGAGAGTTATATTTCCTTAATACTATTTATAAATGATGTTTAACTTGACCGGAACTATCCCATGAAATGTGTGCTCTGAAAACAAGTTCCCGAATGGATTACATAAGAAGCTGTTTCAAGGTGAATGCATCAAGAACTAGCCGGCTGAAAGATTAAAAGTCTGATATAACTGGGTATGACAGCCACGTGTCCTGTGACACAGTTTGGTTAACCTTGAATTTTAAATGGATGCGAGTTGGTTTTTATTTTAGCACCACTTCTTACTGCCCGTTCGAGCTATACGCATATCTACTAATTACTCTAATGTGTTAGAGATTAAAATGGTTGAATTTAGAGGAAACGTACCCACGTTTGCGTTGAGGGAGAGTGTAAAACCATTTAGGAGAAACCACCCTCAGTACACCCAACCGGGTTTCGATCCCCGATCCCCCCGCGATTGTTAGTCTAGTCCATTTCAAGAGTGTCGCCTTGGACCATACGGCCACTGAAGTAGGCCTATTGGTTTATTTAAAACGCACGATATGAATGCGCGGGTCTTATAAACACATGACTTACATACTATCACCTTAGTTAAATGTTTATGTTGGTGTAGGAAAAGGATTCTGTTTTCTTTCACTAATGTTTGGTTATTTATTAATTATAAAACTGGTGATTATTCGGTACACTGACAAAACTTTCTGGCAGATCAATAAGAAATACCTTAATCCCCATACACACACTGTTATTTTATTATACTTAATTGAGCATAGAAACTTCTATTGAAAATGGAATGACGCCTCTTACAAAATAACTAGTACAATAACATATATACTCCATTCACGGCAGGAATTACTCTCTGAAAGGTCTTTTTTCCTACCAATATCCTACTATATAGTAGATTTCTGGTAGGGAAAAAGGCCTTTCAGAAAACAATTCCTACGCTGAACAGACTTTACCAAAACTACGACAGGTGTACATTATTAAGTTAACTGGTTTCGAGTGTAGTTGTTACCAACCAAGCACGAATTTAGAAATAGTAAAAGGGAGGGCACAGATATTATATGTTGAATGGTGAAACATTTGCGTGAGCTGGTAGGCATATTTTTCCTTAACACTAGTCCTTCTTGCCAATCGCCTTGCCCAGTGCCCAGTGCCCAGTGCCCACCCCTACCACCTCTCCTACTCTTGCCCACACTTCAATTAGTCTAAAATAATCAAATATTACACCTAAATGGGGGGGGGGGACGTGCTTCCTGTGCCCCCTATAAATTCGCGCTTGTTGCCAACCAAAGTAAAAATACTTTTAGAAAATGTTGTTAAGTCTCACAAAGCAAATATACCCTAAGTAATGATTACTTTTGAAAATAAAGATTTAAAAAAAATTATGCTTAATGAAATATTTGTTTATTTATTACCTAAGGCTTTTACGGGCACTTAATACGAGTAAAGTTATTAGCATTGCCTGTATATTGATGATATATATATTTTTTAAGTTTGTCACATAAAAATATTGCTCATGAGTACGTGCTTACAAATGTAAAATGCTTGCATTCTGCTAAACATAACATTGGTTTACAAATGTATGCTTTAGAAGTAATAGCTGCTCGCTCCCAACGCAACCTTTTACAGCTTAGTTACAGTGTTTCAGCAAGAATGAGTATTTTACAACCAAACAAGTAAAGAGTATACAAAGTTCATTGACAGCATTGTTTGTGTGTTGAAAAAAAATTATATATTACTTATAAAATACTGATAGTTTAAAAAAATATATTTTCAACATGAATGCCCTAAAATGACTAAAAAAAATGCCTAAAGACGATTCAAAATTTACCTATGAAATATACATATCTAAAACAAGAGGATCATTGTATGTGATCAACCAAAAAAAGATTACACGACATCCAAATTTGGGTCCTGTATATAAGTGTTTGCGTAATGAGATTTTGGTAAAATTATTGTATCGAGTTTTCAATTAATTTCCTGCCCTCCCCCTCCCCCC
>CABFOV010000371.1:82150-142866 GCA_902141375.1 Timema poppense
TGAGAGTTCAACGATTTAGCCAGTCACCTCTCCTTGGTCACGTGCTCGGCTCAGTTCTGTGCTATCATTTACAAACTTTACAGCAGTGGTATAGTTGCCTTGTGACGTTTTAGTGTGCGAGTTAAAACGGAACATATTTTTACTTTGTTAATCATCATTATCAAATAAAAGGAAACATAATTTTTTATCTATATAGGATAAGTTAGAAATTCTACGAAGACTGTCTAAAGGAGAAAGTGGTGCATCTCTCGCTAAAATATATGGTGTGGGAACTTAAACCATTAGTGACATTAAAGCAAAGAAAGACAGTTTGCAGCTTTTTGCTTCAAAACTAGATTCTGAAGAAGGTTCACAGAAAAGAAAAACCACACGTATACGTATGTATACAGTTATTGAAAGCACATTTGAAAATCCGGACAATTCAGTAATCCGGATGGGTCCCGGTCCCGATCGATCCGGATTAACGACGCTCCACTGTAAATCTTTTCTTCATAAGAACTGCAGTTCCCCCATAGGTGATATTGGGTATACCTGTTTGATTATAATTGTAAGCAGCTTCTGTGGCCACATAGTCTAAGGAAGTCCTGGTCAACCCAAATTGTTTCGCGGACCACATTGAGGAACTACAATTATCTTACGCGGGCGGATCACACATAAATTAAAAAAGTATTAAAAAATTAAATGTTTGTAAATTATGTTTATTAAAGATTTAGTACGAGGAAATATATAATTATGTATAGTAAGAAATCAGTTATTAAAAATAATAAAATAACTATAAAAACATTTATAGCCTGTTAGTAAATGGTGAGTAAAAGCAAAATAAAATAATTATATATATATATATATATATATAAATGAATTTATTTTTAATAAATAATTAGAAAACCTAATTTTATTTTTTATAACTTAAAATATCTAAAGTGTCTGCTGGAAGTATTGATGAAAATACACAGGAGTCAGAAAAAATCAAAAATAATCCGAGGAAAAATCCGATATCATTCCGACTTTTAGGATTTTTTTTTAATTTCTCAAATACGCCCACTAAAATCACTATAACTTTTAAAATACTATGTTAATGTTTGTATGTAAATTAGCTGAAACCAGGAACATAACCCTGATTTTAAGTGAGGGCAAAAATGGAATATGACCCAGGTCCTTCACAAACTGTTGCAAAAAATTATCTTTTGGCACTATAAATTTCATTCTTGGTGAGAAATTTAAAAAAGTATTATACTTACTGTACTATTTTTTTTATTTCTGATAAAATATTACTTACTTTAATAGCATGAATGGCAAAAAATAGCAAAAAAACAGATAATTTATGAGAGTGTGGAACCTTAACGGGAAGGTAAAAAAAATTGTTATTGCCTATTTTCACTTGAGAAAAATCTTACCTCAGACAGTGAAAATATATTTTTACTCTCTAGTTTGTCCTGACACTGACTATACTCAAGTTTTAATAGAAACTAACTATACTCGCCGTACCCAATATGTTACACTTACGAACGAAATAATATGCTATCATTAAATATATTTGTAGGCATAGCACAATAATATTTTACTAAATAAAAGCTGCCTAGCAAAAATTCTCTTTGGGCTAACAGTATATAAAATAAACAACACCTCTATAATTATAATAGTCTAGTGAATCTAGTGGCAACATATGGAACTATAAATCTAATTTATTTTGATAACAATATTTACTTATTTGAATAATATAATTAACATTTCGAGTTAGTTTTGTATGGAAAAAAATATGTTAGCATGTTGAAAATAATTGTTTTCGTTTAGTGTTGGGACCTCCAATTTTTTACGAGCTTCCACATTTCAAAATCCTTCCCTGCCAGGAAGGAACACTTCAAGGTAACCAATGGCCTCTAGCTGCAATTAAAGTGAGGAGTATTCCTCTACTCTCTACGAAGTCTTGGCTATCCCAAACACTTTTCCTCCTCCCAAATAAAATAAACACACAAAGTAAAAGTTGTATTAACTTTTGATTTTAATAGGAAAAAAACCATTGCATTGGTGGGCACGTGGACGCGTCAGGAATGGTTTGCAGGTGACGGAGAGATCGGTGTTCTTATACCAGCGTGGTATACTGAAGTTATTTACTATAAATAATATTCGCACCTCTCCCTTCTCACACAAACGAGTACATTTTCTGTAAATTTTACCTTCCTCATAGTCCAGATGGATTTAAATAAATGGTGTACAAACATAATCCAAATAACTCAAAATATGTAAATGATTAAAAACATTTTGTTTGTCTCAATAGAATCAAATATGTTATCGACCCATAATGCTATAGTTAGTCCACCAATTGTTATAAATAGTTCACAAAGACCTGCTTCAATGGCCAAATGGTATAAGGCGTCACTCTCATTTTAATCAGGCCAGCTGAAGACGGAGATATCGGGGTTCAAATCCCTGTCGGGTATGTTGAATGTTGTTTTTCTTAAATGGTTTCTACTTTCCTTCCACGCAAATGCTGGTATATTATCTCTAAAATGCTACCTTCCTAATCCTTACCCCATTATAGTAATCATAATAAATGCGTATAACCTGAACAGATAGTATGACACGTCGATAAAATGTTTATAAGGTAATTTATGTATTCATACGCCATTGGAGTGTTCTGAAGCTATCAACTTTTACAGATATCATACAAACAGGGGTAATTTTTGTATTTATTATCTGCTACACAGTAACTTTGTATATTCTTTAAAAGTTTCTTCAAAGCTAATCAAATTATTCTACCAGAAAAATTTAGAATTTGGTTTGTGAGGTTCTAAACAAATACACGTTAAGGAAGCTAATATTTAATCACCCCCATCGGATGGCACGCGTAATAAACATCAAGGTCATCTAATTTGGTTTGCCGGTGATGAAGAGTTCTGAGCTCGAATCCCGGCTGGGTGTACTGAAGGCACTTTTCCACAGAGTTTCCCACGCTCCATCCACGCAATTAATACGGACTAAATTCCACCTTTCCAATTTATAACCACATAACTTAATTAAATGCGAATAGCCCAAATTGGAATTAAGATATTGGGAAGGGGGGGGGGATATGAAAAGTTTGTTTTGACATTGAATAAAAATATGATAGTATAAGTTTGCACCATAATCATCACGGCATTCTATTATAATTCATTGTCAGCGATATTAAACTCCTGACTCAGATTCGGGTAGACTGTGTGTGTTTAAAAAAAAAACTTTGATCATCATGGTTAAAACTTTGAACACCTTCGCTCCGTGACTATAAATATCTTCAACGAAAAAATGCTCCATCCGGTTTCTTAATTTCATTTACCATCTAAGAGAAAGGACGGTTAGAGGATTGAATACTCTTATTTGGCACGTAAATAAAGTTGTGGCTATGGATAATACGAGAGAAACCCACAGAATTTAATTTGAGCTCAAAACGTCTAATAAATCTGTATGATTACCATTGCTTGTTTAGTAAACAGTTGTCTTGATAGGATATCATGTACACCTAAAGCTCAGAAGACTCTTAATAGGATACCATAGACGCGTAAAGCTACAGAAAACTCTTAATACTAATAAGTTCCCATATCACCATGTTAAGAAAATTAAATTTCATTTGTACCAAATAAAAATTATATTTATTTTGGCCAAAACAATGTTTTGCCATAAAAACTTAAAAACACTCACCTTTTCTCGCGTCCGTTACACACCCACCTTAGCGCGTATGAAAAGTGATTGTCCGTTAAAACAGTTGGTACATCAGTTCAGAAACTCCCCCTTAAAAAATAGCAGACTTATTTTAAGGTCACGTGAGTGTGTCAGTACGAAAGAAGAAGCGACCACCGCGTGCGCAGTTTGCGACCAGGCCTGGTGAAAGCGGAAAGCTGTAAAAAAGAAGAAGAAGAAACCTGGGTAACATGGGCCACTTTCCCCCACCTTCCCCTGTTATTATCATCCAGGTCACAAGCCCCTCTAACCCCTTCCCACTGATTGCTTTCCTCCCACCCCACAACACCGCTACCTATTCCGATCTCACTCGGAGGTTATAAACGATCGAAAGATCTTACCTACGGCCAATGATCTGAACATAAGGTGCACGGAGCTTAGCAGTCTCACGGATCACCCATACGAAGGTAAGGAAACTGATCTTGGCATGTTTGGTAACAATTTTGTTTTGTTTCAAAGTCGGGATAATGGGAACGCGAGAAAAGGCCAATGTTTTTGTAGTTTTTATAGAAAGGCCTTTTTTTTTTGGTCAAAATAAATAAAATATTGCTCTAGTAAAAACGTGTAATTTAATTTTCTTCCCATGGTGATTTCAAAAGTTCTTTAATATCTTTCATGAGCATTGCAGCATTAAATGACAAACTTTTTAAATTAAAAGAAATAGCTGTCATTAAATTACAGGACACCCTTGAGAGATATTCAAGAACTGTTGTTATCATCATGTGAAGAAATTTATAATCTATGTTTCTACTGGATAAATATTTTGAACAACATTTGTTTTGATATAAAAACTGCAAAAACATTTACCTTTTCTTGCGTCCCCTACATCCACATCTTTAATAGAGTCAATATTAGGCCGTCGTCCAATCCCGTTCATTGGAACTTGAACCGCTTGCTATCTGATAAACTGGGAGATTGGTTGAAAACATTAAACGTCATTCATCGAGTCTGGTTTGTCGGTGACGGTAGGTTAAGGCTTAAATCTTTGCAGGGTGTAATGAGGGTGTTTTTTCTCTAAACAATTTTCCAAACTCCCGCCACATAAACAGAATACGTTTCACATACATTTTATCTTTGATAAGCGAAATGGGGGAAGGATGAGAAAGGTGATTTTTGTTCCCTAGGAGATTTACCAGTTACTGAAAGGGTTTGGAAAACACCTAACTTTAAAATCGAGATAGAATTGAAAATAACATGTAATAATTTTAAGAAAAAATTAGGAAGCGTTTAGGATAAATACGGAAATAGTATTTAAAACAACAGTACATTAATGTTAAGAGCTGCTGAATACAGGGAGAAAGGGCTTCAAATCACAATTGGGTGTGCTGAGGGTAGTCTTTTTCTAAATTGTTTTTCACTCACTCTCTCTCAGTGCAAGTGTTGGTAAAATTACTCTTAAGTTCAACCTTTACTATCACTAGCTTATAAGCTTAATTAGTATATATGCGTATAATATGAATAGTTAGTAAGACGCAGTGGGATTTTTTTTATTAAGAGGAATTTGAAAATCAAGTAGCATTATTGAGGAACGAAGAGCATTGAATTTACTACAACTTTAATATTTAAAAAGGTTGAAAAATAGTTTATGGTAAATATAAAGAAAGGTTTAAAAATCACATTAAATGAATATGAAAGAGCGATTGGAAAGAACATAGAATTAATCTTTATATAGTTTTGGAAACACATGGCAATGATATTAATAAATGACCAGGAATCACACTGTGGGTACAAAATAAAATCATCGATTCCAAGAAGAGAGAACGTCTGTGTGATGCACAGTACCATTTATTCATTTAATTAATTTTAAAATTAAATTCAATATAAAACAACATACTTTTGTTACGAAAAACCATAAGAGAACGTTGATACAAATCTTGTTTACGCTCACTCTAATAATTTATCAACAATTATGTGTCCATAGCTAAATAGAAAGATCAACCACCAATTAAAGGATACGTATTTGAATCTAAATGGCATTAATTAAAATATTTATTTTAGATACAGGTTCTTCCTTCTCTTTAAATAGTAAATATTAAATCACTATGGTTAGATGAGTAGTAATTATCTGTCTTGTCTTAGGTTAATTCAGGTTGTAAGTCGTGTATTGATATAATGTGTATGTTTAGAAAGTCAGCTATACGTGCCTCATTAATATATATTTTATCATTACAAAATCACCATGTAAAAGGACCCTTTAATATTTAAGTTTATTAATAAATACACGGAAATTGTTTTTCATGTTAAATAAGAATATATTTTTATCTTTAAAAATACAAATAACGAAGGGGAGTTTAAAAATAACGGATTTTTTTTAAATGTCTTAAATAATGTTGTTTAAAATGTTTGTATGACGAGTGCTCATCGTGATCAACACGATGATATGTTGTTGTTTTTTAGTAAAAGTTACTTAAAGGCCTTCTTTAAATATAAAAAATGACATTTGGACACGGGAATCAAACCAAGGACATTTATTTTAGTACGCCAATGATCTTACCCCTGAGATATTCAGGAGTCGTCCCGTCTACAGTATCATTATTCACACATAAATTAAGGCAGCTATCCAAGTGTCATTTTTCAATTTAAAAATGTTTATTTTTAGATCAGATATAACCGTTCTTAACAAATATGGTAGCTGGGCTATTTAATATATTACCTAATGGTAGTTTATTGAAAATTTATCATTGACATTTTTTTTCCAAGCTATATTACACTATATGAGAAAATTTGTTTGATTGTGTCGTATCATTTACTGCTATTCTTTACCCCATATTTTTGCTATCACCGCGTCTTACTACCTGTTCAAATTCTACGCATACATGATAATTATTATAATTGGGTAGGGATGAGGAAGGAACCATAATAAAGGTAGTATAGCCATATTTGCGGGGAATAATAATGAAAAGCCATAGATGAAAAATCATTCTCATTAGACTCGGCCGGGATTCGAACCTCAATCTCCCCGTCATAAGCGGCCAGTCAAACACAATAGTGACGGCTTGGCTTAGACCATTCGGCCACTGAAGCGGGCTGCCACACATTTGAATGTCTTAAAGTAGTGGTTCCCAACCCTATGACCGCGGGTGCCATGGCACCCACCGAGCCTTTTGCGTCTGCCCGCCAATTTTTGACCACAGCTAGAAAGTTCTTGACTAATAATTTTAATCTGTCCCTTTTACCCTAAAAATCAGGTTTGTGCTTATCTCCAGGTATGCTGTTCTCAAGAAGTTTCCAATCTCACCCTCTCATTCCTCTTTCCTTGCCTGCTCAATTTAAAAGTGTACTTTATTACTCGGAACTATCACTATACTCACTAATACCATGCTAATATTGCTATTTCCTTTGTAAATACCTTGGCAGAGGTCTACCCAGCTTTGTCACCTGAATAAACACAGAATAAATATATATTTTTAAAATGTACCCAAGCACCAAAATGGTGGTGAGTAGTTAAATTATTTCCTTGTGTATTTATTTTGGTATTTTTAAAACTGTAAATAAAGCAGTATTTATTTATTTATTGACATTGACTTTTGGTTTGGTAAAAATTGTTTCAATTGTTTAGATTTGCGTTATTTTATCTGCGAATTTAAGATATTTTTTTGAAATTTTAAACTCACAATTTTTTTAAATAATTTGTATTTTTGTGTGTGTGCTATTTGCATTATGAATTATGTTCGGCTATAAATTTAGTTGAAAAAGTGATTGGTGCCCGCCGCACTACCATTAGTTTTGAATGTGCTCTAAGGTACAAAAATGTTGGGGACTTCTGCCTTAAAGATTCCAGGCTACTAAAACTGTTAAGTTTGTAAACATTATTTATTATATTAATATTTTAATTTTTCTTTCTAAATATTTTTGCACACATGCAACCATTTTTACGAAATGGTCAATTTTTTATTGATGTATTTTAAGACTTAAAATTTAGGTACCGAAATAAATCTTTAACATTTTAATGGTGCTTTAAAAATCTTGCTAGTTAATAGATTTTGGACCAAATCTTTTGTATCTAACTTTATAATATTTTAATATTGGGAAGCTGTAAATATATTTCTATATTACAAAAAAACTTAAAATAGTGTTACTAAATTACTATTTTTTAAATATCGTAGCACTGATAGGTTAATTTTAAATTTCATTACTAACAATATATCTAAGCTTTCCTAAATTAGTACCATCATCATTGAGAAATATAACATTTTAAAATTTAAAATGCATTATATAAACACAGGTCTGTATCATTACATGACTTAAGTAGTTGATCAGCTTAGGACAGAATCACAGCTTACTAGTCTTAACATCGTGAGTTTGAGTCTCAAATGCAAAAAGTATTTTCTTTCAAACATATTTGCTCCTTTCTGTTAACACTGTGTGTTAGAGTTGACGGGTTGATCTTAAAATTAAACCAGAATAAGCTATTAATTTCCTATATAATAAGTAAATGGGAAAAAAAACCAAACATGGGTTCCCAATAATTAAGAGTCCATATTACTTCATGGGTAATGCGTAACTTAGGTAGGTAATGCGGCTCTGTGTGTTCTACTCTTTTTTCTTTTTTTAAATTATATGATACAATAGTACAAACTTTCTAATATTTTGTATTATAGCTTGAAACAAAAAATTTAAAACTGGGTTTCAAGAACACTATCTTAAGTAAGTTTTCCTGAAGAAAACAAACATAAAAACCTTGTTAATCACATTAAATACATAACGGCGCATACATCTGAAACCAATTTCTAAACCATTTCAAAAAAATCAAATTTCAAAAATTCAATTCCAAAAATTGAATTATACGCAGACAACCTTCAAATTGATTTATTTGTAAAAATAAAAGTATATATTTGTTTATCATGAAAAACAATTATCAGATACCCATTTTAAACTAGATCTTAAAAAAAATTAATTTTTTTTTATTATTAAACTAAACTTAAATAAATCCATATGATAAAAATCAACATACAGTAGTGGAACTATTTTTTATTATTTAAAATATTCTGCAAATACCAATTTTAAACAAAATACTGGAAGCCAATTTCGAAATATTTCGAATTTTCAAAAATAAATCATCAGTAACTTCCCCTTTAACGAATTTTTACCCAAAAACCATGTACAGTGTTATTTGTCAGGTCAAACACTTCAGAGGTGTCAATTTAAAACAAAATAATTATACCCTTTTCAAAAAGCTTTGAATTAAGAAAATCACTCATCAGTAAACTACCCTTAGTTTGAGGGATAAGGTCAACATAAAAATGTCCTGAGGAATAACCTTATAAAATCTAAATATTAAATTTGAGTAAAATCCATAAATCCGATTTGGATTTGTGGTAAGGGACAGACAGAATTTTAAAATCCACTTTTTTGAGTTCGGGTCCACTTAAAACGTTTCATCATAATCTCTAGATAGATTTTTTCATAATTACAATACTTTCTTTTGATATGAGAAAGTAATAATATTTTGATTGAGACCAGTAAAACTATTTTATCACATTTAAAAAAATTGGCACTAAAAATAATTTATTAAAATGATCAAACTACTAAACTTATCACAAATTCACTGTTATCAAATAAAGAAAGTAGAAAACCGCACTTATATATGTTTTATAGTTCTAACGTAATCATGTATATAAGTTCCTGGTTAATCGTTCGTGAGACGGGATACTAAGGGGGGCAGCCAGTAATTTTAATTTTGGGATGAATTCTTTATTACTTTACACACATACTGAAATCAACCCATCACATCTTACATATATGTTTACCTCCATACTTCTCATAAATATGAAACTAACATAGCAAGAAACAATTTCTACGCTAATGTCTTATCAACTTTTATATCAACTCTACACTGCTATATCTATATTAATAAAATGAAGAGTTTGTCTGTCATTAGCATTTAGGGAGATCTATCTCATGCAGAAGGTTAAAATGTATATGTTTGTAACCCCTGCGAACGAAAATGTGTACCTCGAGGCCAGAGTTTTAAATTTTTGATTAGATTATTTTATTTATTCAAAACCAGGTCGGAAGAAATAAAATGATTTTTTTCTGTTTGTTTGAAGCAAATAAAAGCATTCGTTGCCTGGGGTAGCCATGTAAAGTATTATGTGGTTACGAGAAAATCCTGGTACTTCTGCTAGTTTATTTATATAAATAAAGACAATTGTCGTGGTTTTATATCTATGACATACGGAGGAATGGAGGGGAACGCAAGCTAAGCTCAGTATTCTTACAGATTTTTATAACTAAACGTGATTTTATCGGAAATAAATCAAATTTGGCTTCAGTAGATACGTTTAGTTTGATTTTTTTGAGAGAAATTGTAATCTTGAATATAAGTTATTGAATATATGTCATAAACATACATTCATTTGCCTAGCAAATTTTGGAATTAAGATGAAATGTTTCTGTTTGTATTCGAGGATGTCGATAACAAAATTAATATTCGAGAATTGTTGCGATCACTATGTGTTGCAAATTAAACTAAACTCATCTATTGAAGTAATGTATCTTATTTCTTTTGTACATTTTATTTTATTTTTTGTTATGAAAAATAAAAGATGTGGATCTTAACTCACGTTCTATTCTACCTCTCCTTAAACAATATATTAAGATGATTTAATTTTGAAGAAATGCACTGAAATCTCCGAGAAGAGAGGAAGGGAAATCACATTGGGAAACAACCCCATCTCTCTTGCTGTATCGGTAGTTTTGTTTATGTGAGTTTCAATGTGGTTGTCCTAATGTATTTATAGGCTGATGGTAGTGCATTTCCTCTCAACAATAAACAGATCGTTAAAGAAGTGTAAATAGGATAAGGACTGTACCTATATTTAACTGGAAAAATATTGCAAGACCACTTTGTGAGACCCGCTTCGATGGCCATGTGGTCCAACGCGCTACTCTCGTGTTGGACTAGACTAGCGAGGGTAGTTTTCCCTAAATGGTTTTCCATTCTCCCTCTTCCCAAATGTGGGTTCACTCTCTCTAAATTAAGCCTTACAAATACCCAACTCATTAGTTTAATTAGTACACAGGCGTATAACCTGAATAGGTAGTAAGTTGCGGTGCAAGAAAACAAAAATAAAATAAAAACACAGTGGGAGGAAAACATTTTCAGTTCATCTGACCAGAATTGAAGCCAAACCTAGTTCTTAGTTTATATTTAGGCCTACTAACCATGTCACCAGCCCAATCCTAGTTCCCAGGTCATATTTAGGCCTACTAACCATGCCACCAGCCCAATCCTAGTTCCCAAGTCATATTTAGGCCTACTAACCATGCCACCAGCCCAATCCTAGTTCCCAAGTCATATTTAGGCCTACTAACCATGCCACCTGTCCAATCCTAGTTCCCAGGTCATATTTAGGCTTACTAATCATACCCCCAGTCCATGTCTGCCACTAAGAGAACTGTTGTTATTGTCCTCAGAAACACCATGAAGCTGGCGGTGTCTTTGTGTGTCGTCATGTTGGGGGCTTTTGTGGTGGCGTATCCAGAAGGTGGCTTCAGTAGTGGAGGTGGCTTCAATGGTGGAGGTGGCTTCAATGGTGGAGGTGGCTACAACGGCGGAGGTGGAGGCGATGACGGTGGCCAGAAGGAAGGCTCTTTCTTCACGAACGAGGCGATCAGACAGGCTCAGAACACCTACCTTATCCCTAAAGACGCCACCATCCAGAAGGTCCAGGAGGGAGTAGAACTGGCGGCCTTTGAGGGGATCCCCGGTGACAAGGAGATCAACTTGTTCAAGATCCTGGGAGAACACGTCCCTCCAGAGGTGGTTAGCAACCTGCAAACACAGGTGGACCAGATCGGCAAGCATTAAGCAGTGCATCCTGGAGTCTCTTTTGGTTCCTCATCAATACGCGTGGCCTTCATAACGGCGTGAAGAGCGTTACTTTGTATAACTGTGTTGTAAACGACCAGACATTCGAGGGGGAAGTATGTACTACAAACTATCTCGCGAAGTTTCATTATTAGCAGCATCGTCTAGAATGGATATATTTTATGTATTCTTAACTATTTCTTTTGAGTACATCATATTGCTAGTATTCTAAAATAGGGATTTAAACTGTTTTATCTAAAGGTACAAGAAGATAAATGAGCTCTTAGGATTTGTATCATCCTTTGCCTGGAGAGATAGGAAAAGTATTGTGTTAAAAAAAAGTCATTTTATTTTCTTGTGTAGCAAACTTTGGCCTTTAGACTCAATCACGTAAACGCACACCTAGCTCTTCAAATTTTTCACTAATGCTAAAATACACTGTAGTGATTACCAACTTTTTATATACGATCTTTAAAATTTCATGTCCGGAACTGGTCTCAAGGGAAACTATTAGAAACATCACACTATTAATTAAGACAGCTGGAGTCAAATCAAGCCTCCTAATTCACCGTCAGCTATGTTATTTATATGCTGCTAAAACTCTATCCAAAACTTAAACGTTTTCTTTGGATGAAATTAGCTCACAGCATTGTTCTGGCTGACAATTTAATTAATATTAGTTAGTTCTACTATTTATGTTAATGCTTATAACGAAACGTTTTTTCCGGCTGATAATAATTATATTATTGATATCCTGTTCAGTTCTGACATGTATTTTGTCGATTAAGTCACACTTGACAACAACAACAAAATTATCTCAAAGAGCAGAGAGAGGCTTTCAAACTTTTTAGACTGAAGGAGCCCTTGCACCATAAAAAATGTATGCTCGACCCCTCATGGAATTTGTCACGCTAATATTATGAGCATTCAATAGCTACAGTTAAATTTTACAAGTATAAAATAATAAAACAAACTGAAAACATCACATGTTTTGGCTGCACCATTGACAAATATAATGTATTTTTATTTATAAAAAATTGGTCATACTAATTAGTGATGCTATTTTATATAGGGAAAAGCAAATACAGAATATTATAAAATTGGCTACACTAATTAGTGATACTATTTTATATAGTGAAAAACAAATAAAATTCTAAAATTACTTCGCAGAGCCTGAGATAACTATGGCGGAGCCCAGTTTGAAAAACTCTATTTTAGAATATCACCATTGGAAAATGTATTTTAAATTTACTTTGAAAAATTATTGTTGTTAGTAATGTTCTTATGATAAATGAATAGTAACTTAGGAAAATTCTGGTACTACACAAGTTGATTGTTTAAATCTGTTAACGGTAACGTTCGTCCTTTAGAGAAAATTTTAAAAATGAATAAAAAAACATCCTCGTGTCCATCAACCAATCAAACATGTCCTGTCACTTTGATGAAAACAGACCTTACTTGTCAACGTGACAAAAAATATTTTAGAGGTGGGTGAACTTACAGAAATTTTTTTTAGCAACTTTTAAAATGTCATAAAATTTCTAAGTCAGTGTGAAACAACTATACATTGCAACATCCACTTCGCTCTTATTTACAATGAATGGCACCTATAGTGGTTACAAAACTTTCAAACCAGTTTTAAAATCTATTTTTATAAACATATTTGGGTAATTTATGTAGTTTTCGTGTATAAAATGAAATGTGAAAATGCACGCTAAAAATAAATACCTTAAGACTTTTTTTAAAGTGAAATGTTTTACTGGGATTCTTTTGATGAGATGTATTATTATTAGCACCGCGTCTTACTATCCGTTCAGGTTATACGCACTTACGCTAATATGTAATGGTAGGGTGATTGTGAGATGAAATGGAGGACCTACAATTTAACGTGGAATCCGAACCACGGTGGGAGCCTGGCATTCCCCACATTCACAATATGTCTTGTCAGAGGTGAAGGAAGGGTTTAGTAATCAGATAAATCTATGCTGGGACCGAGGATTGAACCCCGGCCGCCATCATAGAAGTCTGACACCTTACCCCTAGACTGCCAGGTCACCTAAAAAAACCTGTGTTGTTTACTGGATTTAAAAGATTTATCTTTAACTTTGTTGACTGAGAGATATATCAGCGCACACTTTTGCTAATCAAATTAAAAGAGCTTGTCTCACCTCACTGAAAACTGCCCAACTTAGGTTTGTGATGCAGTTTGAACCAGCTGATGCAATGCAATTAGGTTTTTTGTATTATACTTAAGAAAACAGTGAAATTAATACCAGTAAAAAAACATTTTATTGATGTCTTTTTTATAAAAGATACAGTAAAAACCATTTTACTCTATTCTTTATAAAAGATACGAGATTGAAGCACGAGTATTTTAAAATCTAAAAACTAACAAACTTAGCCCAATTTCACGTTTGGAAATGAAAAAATGTAAACAACTAGATTTCAATACGTTTTCTGATTTGAGTGTAATATTGTACGAATCTGTAGCAGTTGAGTTCGCTAACACTTTAGTTTATTAGCACTTGAGCGCAAAGAAATGCAGAATGCTGGTGGAGGGTATTTCCTCCACGACTGATCAAGGAAGGGATTATAAGCATAATATGACGCTGTTAGAGAGCTTATTTTGTAAGTTCTTATTTCGTAACAGAATCTTACTGTATTGTAGTAGTTTGATAGGAATAAAGGCCTTTCAGAATAAACTTCCTACGATTGTTATGAAAGAACTTTCCAGAATACTTCAATACAAGAGGATTCTGGTACAAAATAAGGCATTCCAAAACAAGATGTCTACCAAAATCAGAGTTTAGTAGAGTGTTATAGCTTAGTACAAACCTGACTTTCAAACCTTCCATAGTTTATTTATATAATTATATATCTCCTCATTGAAAAGACATAGGCAGCTAAGAGTCTCTTTAAATTATTTTTCAAGTATTAAGTAAACAAGAAAAGTATTAGTGAAATGATAACAAGAAGAAGAAAAGATTAGATATTCCTCTTACCCCAGTCCATGCACATAATGGCTACTGCTATACAATGATATTGTACCTAATTTCTCGATTAATTATCCATGAGATAAGCTCTTAAATTAAAATATATTATTTACTCCAAACACCCAAACAAATCAAAAGGTTTGGCTACCGAACAGAACTATGTACACATACACACACACACATTATTCTGTTCAACTCTTGAAATCGAGTGAATTTTTCTTTAAAGCTATCCGTTCTACTTATCAATCAATCAACCCAAATACAATGTATATCTGCAAGAGTAAAGGTCTTCAAGAAAGTATTTATTTCTAATCTTTTTTGAACAAAATAAGAAATAATTGGATTTTTTAATTAAATACATTAGTAGGTAAAAGAAATAAGTATGATACAATAATCACCGAGAAAATATTTACATTAGATTTACCTTCCCTTTGAATATTAAATATTAGATTTCGTAAAGCACAAATATATAGACATAATCTAAACAAGAGAATTGCAAATTTATCAAATTTTTCAATGAATCTACATACATTTCTAAAGGTTTCATAATTTACAAACAAATAGTTTCAAAGCAGATAAAATTTTAATACGAATTTCCGTATCAAGATATTATTTATATTTATGTGTATTTACATAATATCAAGAAAAATACACAAATTTCTGGCCGTACCACAAGTACTTTTGAAAACTTTTAATCTGGCCTATACGGTATTATCTGGGTTCATTTATACAAATTAGTGTTATTTAATCAAATTTCACTAGCTGTTTGAAATAATAGCGTTTACAATATTTAAAATATAGTAAAAGATTCCCTAAATATAAGTATAATTCTGGTAGCAAGAACTTTTTGGGAAATACAAACTTTTGTGCTGTCAACATAAAAATACGTGATACTTTAGTAGCTGCCTTAAAAAAGTTTCTACTTGTATGAACCGGACTGTAGATAATGATAAAGTAAAAACTATCTCTATGCGAACAATTTAAACGCCCTCTAGCGGATACACGTGTGTCAAAGGTCCCCCCATCAAACCAAGCAACGTCACTCCTGGAAAGTTGAAGCCGTCAAGGGCAAGCTTGGATCTCTGCCAGATGAGGCTCTCTCGCCTCATCTTCTTCACAGTTTCACCGTCGTCGTGAACGTTTCGTCACGGAGAAGAGGAACTGGACTGACCGGGTTATATCTCGCACTCGGTGTCACTTTCACTTCGCCGCAGCCGCCGACATGCACAAGAAAGGTCAAACCTTCGAGCTTGCCCAACGGCTACCGGTTTATGAAAACCCGTCTAGACAAAAGAGATTAAAGTCTTCACACGGTATATTTACGCCCGTTTTGAAATCTTTACTTTATTTTTTTTTCTCGAAGCATTTAACTATAGCTTAGTAGTATTTTGGTAGGATGCATCTCTTAGAAAATACAAGCATATATATTTTTTAATAAACATTGATAACATTTCACTGAACCGTTTTTTGATAACGTGGTCTAAGCCCTAAGGCGTCACTCTTACAAAAGACTGACGATGGATTAGGGGTTCGAATACCTGTAGCGTGTACTGATGGTGTTTTTTCCTAAATGGGTTTACGCTCTACCTCCATGCAAATGTGGGTACATTTCCTCTAAATTTCACCATCCATATCACTAACACATTAGCATAATTAGTGGGGTACATATGCGTGTAATCTTAAAGCCGGCGACTGACCTGAGCCGAGTTTTGTAATGTATTACTCTTGACGAGAAGTGCTTGGTTCAACATTTCTTCGCAAGTGTCTTTTTTTTTAGCACCACGTCTTACTACGTGTTCAGGCTATACACATATGTACTAATAATTATCTTAATGAGTTATAGACGAGGGAGGTTGAATTTAGAGGAAATTTACATGAATTTGTGTGGAGGGAGAGTAGAAAACCATTTACAGAAAATTGCCCTCAATACACGCAACCGGGATTCTAACACCTATCTCCCTATCATTGATATTTTAGTATATAGAAATAGTGACGCCTTAGACCATGCGTACACCAAAGAAGGTATCGGCGTCTTGTTTTTTTAAATTTGTTATAAAATTGTGTATCCTAAGAATCCCACAAAATAGTTTGTTGTTTCTATATTGTTAAATAAAAATCGACAAGAAATGTTTTATTGGAAATATTAAAAACAAAAAGGGCATCAACATTCTATGTGAGAAGATAGTTTGGATCCCAAAAAACGTTTCGAATATTGTCATAATCATAATAAATCCGGTTAAGAAAGAAATTATCATAGAAAGTAGCGACAAACATACGTTGAACGTTTTCTAACCTGAGAGAATCAGTTAAAGTAATGGAATTCCAAGCAACATTAGAATAATTCAAACTTAGATCTAGCCAAGGCACAGTAACGACATAAAATGGTCAACTTTCTTATATGAAGAGGTTATAAATTTAATACGTCTAAGTAATTTCAATGAGTGAGATATTATTTGGTCAACATGATAGTGAAAGTAGAATTTGTTGTCAAGCAGAACACCCAGATCTTTTATTGATAGACATTCCATTTTCAAGAAACCATCGTAAAATACCATTTATAACGTTTTGTAAAACTATACAATCTGAAATGATTGATTTGATCGTTTTAAATAGTTTTACATCATCCGCAAAGAATAAATAACTAGATGAGTTTCAAGTATTTATCAATGAAATCAATAAACACACTAAAGAAAAGAGGACCTAAATTAGAAACTGAGGTATACCACAAGGGGTTAAAAATATATTGGTGGTGTGCGAATATATTTTAATAGCAAATGATTTACCATACATTAGTAGTAATATTAGTAATAGTTTCAATTAAATTTAAATTAACTTTAATATAGTTCTGGCCAACATTCACAAGACCAATAAAAGGCCAACACTGATACGTACATAAGTACCTCACATACAAACATAATTACATAAGAAAACAAAATAAATAATCATAGATAAGTAATGATACAGACAATTACCACAAGATAAGAAAAGTAGTAATAAAAATTATAAGGAATAATTATGATAAAAGAAAGTAATTAAAATCTATCAGCATTGATATCGATTATAATAACAAAAATAAAAACTGTAAACGGATAATAACATTTAGATATTAGAGGTAGAAAATATATTGATTTAATTGGTGATTAGGTATGTTAATAGTAATAATAATAATAATAATGTTATTCTACACCCACACATTCTTACCGTGTCCCTACATTTCCCCTCACATCGACGATTAAGACCGCTCGCTGACATTGATCAAGATATTCTGAAAATATTTTATAGTAGCAGCAGTTTTAATATTTAGATCAAGAGCATTCCAGGAACGAGCTCCAATAACAGAGAGAGAGAACTTGGATTTGTGAAGAGGGATGGAGAGTGTGTGGGTGTCACGTGAGGGGGTACCAAGATTATTCTGAGCATGAAGAGGGGCTAGACGTGAGGAGAGGTATTGAGGAGAGAGATCCTGTTTACAATATTCTCATTATCAGTACAAGAGAATGTAGATGCCATCTATCATCACATCGTAGCTAGTCAACTTTGTTATAAGATATAGAAATAAGGTCACGTGATCGCAAGTCGAATATAAATCGTACACACGGGGTTTGAAGTTTTTTTGTAATTTACTTGCAAACTCAACATTAATTGAGTATACGAGAATAAAGAGGGTTTATTATTTAATTGTGTTATTTTTGTTGTGAATTTATTTTTCATAAAATATAATAAGTTCAAGGTAGGAAGGATAGATTGAAAGAATTGCAAACCTATATTTTTGCGGCTGACATTGTAAAATATTTATCCTAACCGTAATACTGGTAATATTTTATTGATATGGATACTGCATATTAAAAGTAACAGCTGAAAATCCGCGTACGACTGTGTGATTGCATAGTCTTAGTAACTTTTGCAATCCTTCATACCATGTTCTTATTTTAGTTGCAAAATGAAACATAAATAATTATTATAAGACATACACTTGACCTGAACCCATTTTTTTTTCTTGTTAAGTGTTAAGAAAGTAGTGGCAAAGTGTGATAAACGTACTGGAAAATACGTAAAAATTAAATTCCTTTTTTGAAAATGAGGTAAAATATTTGCATTAAATACTACCCTATGTTTGGGGGTATTTTGAGTCCCCCCCGTAGCCTCTATACTCATTTCTGGAGTCCCTGCTTTGTTAGTCAATTGTGATGTATACCAGTCCCTAGTTTTAATAAAAAAAATACTCCTGGGTGGGTGAGGGTGGTTTTTTTCATACATGTGCATTTTTTTACATCGCCTCATTATCTAAATATAAAATGTGCATTTTATCTTCGGGGGAAAGGGATGGGTTACACTGAAAGTAAAGCCAGTTGGAATTGAATTTCGGACTTGTTCAGTGTCAGACATGATAATCACTAACAATCTCCTTCATAGATAACGTGATACAACCTTTACTACATATTTATATGCACTATACGCCGTGAGATAAAATACTAGGGCAAGTTAGCATACCATTGTGTATTGCATAAAGTATACTATAAATCATGCAGGAGTAAATTCAAATGCAGTATTATAACAAAACGAAATAATAGAATGTCCTTGACTTGAAATCCGAATTTCATACAATTGTTATAATTATTAACACAAATGTGTGTAATTTGAGAGACCTGCCATTTCTGCTTCCCTTAGTTAAACATTAAATTACCAAAATAATTAACAAAATTTATAGAAAGAATAGACTCACTCTAAATATTAAGTCTTCTTTTTTATTTATGAAGTAATACACTAAAAAATGAATATATAAGCCTATTTGGTGTTAGCAAACTGTTTTATAAATATGTATCGTTCATGATGCTGATTTATAAAATAAAACAAAGTTAAATTTCCTGTTAATTAATTTTAATTATAATATATTATATTTTGAATACTCAAGGATTATAGGTATTAGAGATTTGAAAATAATTCTAGATTAGAATTCAATAATTGGATTAGGAAAAAATAGCTACGACCCATCTTTAAATAATATCATGTAATATAACCTCACTTAATAAAGTTCCTTCGCCTAAGGTTACTTCGCCCTACTGAAATTGCTCCTAGTTACTTTTCGGCGAGTTTAAAGGCACGTTTTGTTATTGAATTTTTTTCATTTGGAAAGCACTGAAATTCTACTTGCCCTCGACAAAGTAGAGTCCATTATAATAAACAACCATTACAAACATAAACAATAGACTACATTTTGAATCAATTCAGTTTATTTTAAAAGTCTACACAGCACACACTGAGATTAATAATTATAATTTTCTTAGTAGACTTTTGTTTGTTAAACAAAATACTAATTACTACGAAATTTATAAAATATATAAACTGAATATAGATCGATTTTGTTGCGTATCCAAATTATAAATTTAACTACAAATCTCTAATACGAATATTATAGGATATGTTGAACTTAAATAAGTTTACATGATTATTTTGATTAATTTTTTTAGCATCGCGTCTTAGTACCATTCGGGTTATACGCTTCTGCACCAATTAGCTAAGAGACTAGGGATGAGAAAGGTTTAATTTAGATTAAGTACACCCACATTTACGTGTAGAGAGAATGGGAAACAATTTTGGGAAAACCACGATCACTAAACCCAACCGGGATCGGACCATGATCTCCCAGTAATTGGCAGTATAATCTAGTGCAAGAGTAGCGCTTAAGACCATGTGGCCACCAAAGCGGGTTTTCAATGCTTAAGTTGATACATACATTTTTTTTATTTACCACCGCATCTTACTACCCATTCGGGTTATAGGCTTTTAAGACGATAAAGAAAATTTAGACAGGAAGTAAAATGTTAACATTGTTTGGTTGTAGCTCATTCATGATAAAATTACTACATTCAGTTAATTGCTAAATTAATGGTGTAGGGTATTGTTTTTAAATTTGTCATATAATTATATTGGGATAATTTACCAATAAGCAGTATAAGAACTCTAAAACCAATTCTAAATCAAAACTTAAAAAAACAAATCTTGAGTCTGATACCTAAACCCGCAAATATTTTTCAGGATTCAAGGTCCTATTCCTAATATAAACAATCAACTATATCCCTACATAAGTTAAAAATATATATTAAGGACTACACCTATATTATATCGACTTTGATATAGTTGACAGAAAGGTAACGTCTTTTGAGCTTTTCTCTTGAACTAATAGGAAGAATATAATTCCAACACTCACCACTAGATAGCAGAGAAGTAAATTATTTCATCAAATTATGTTTTCTAACGCGCGCTCTTTCTCTCTCTCTCCTTTAGTTTTCTTTTTGGCGTTATATTAGGTTAATAAACTTGATTTATCTTTTAAATGGATTTTTATATTATATTTTACATTTCCTCGTTGTGTGTCCTTTTTTTATTCTCATCATGATACATAAATTATAATGAATATGATAAAATACGAAAACAGACATAATAAGAATAATGTAAAAAGAACAGCTCCAAACATTTAGATAATATTTATTCTATAATTAGTTTTAATTTTCTAGCACATTGACTTGATAATTAGTTTATCAGTGATATAATTGAAGCCACAATAGTTTACTTATATTTAAAAGAAAAACTAAAATTTAAAAGAAGGTAAGAATTATAGATAATTTTACTATAATAATCACAGCTTCATGTCAGATCGATATTAATCGCTTGTTTAGATGTTATTATTTCACACTTTTCAGTCGCAGTTTCTTAATATTTCCCCTTTTATCCATTTTTGCCACCATTCAAAGACTTCAGCCTGAAGAGTAAAGTGAAAAAATGCTATACAATGTGACAGTATTCATTCTTTAATAATCAAAACCTATTAGTATTCAATGCTAAAAGCGCATCACATTTTTACAATCCCTTAATAATGAATATCCTATCCTAAAAAATTACTAAAAAATAGGAGATTTAATATTTTTAAACAACAGTTAAACAAATAAGGGTCTAAAATACAATTATAAATTGTTTTGTTATAAATATTTAGAATATTTAAGAACTGCTATAAACCACTATGTAACTATCACTATGAAACATATTTATTAATTTCTGTTATAGTTCTTGAACAATTTACATGTTGGGTACCTGCTCCAGATATGGTTCCCTAAAAATAACTGGTAATTTTAGTTATTGGTTCTGGTTTAAGTTCGACTACCTGGTTACAGGTTCCAATTAATTTGTAAGTTGTGTGTTGATATAGAAGGAGTACTTATAATAAACACACTTCGTTTTACTGATGACATTTTTGTTTGTGCTGAAAGTAAAGAGGATCTTCAAGAACTACTGAAAATAATGGATACAATACTGAAAATTGCATCAAAATATTAAGATCAACAAAACGAAAACAAAAGTCATGAAGTCATGATGTGCAGTAAAGGAGAAATCAGTAAAATTAATATAGAACTAGAAGTAAGGCTACAGTAAGTATTAGAGTTTAGTTACCTAGGAAGTAAATTAGCTGAAGATAACAGAAGCAAAAAATATACTATAAATAGAATAACACAAGCAAAGAAAGTTTTTCATAGCAAGAAGACATTACGACTAGTATAAATTTGGAAATCAGGAAAAGATTGTTAAAGGCATATATGGAGCGTTGCACTTTACGGATGTGAAACGTGGAACACTGGTTCAACTGAAAGGAAAGGATTAGAAGCATTTGAAACAAGATGTTACAGAAAAATAAATCAATAAAATAAAACTAAAATGAATGAAGATGGTATCAAATACAGAAGTGCTAAGAAAAGCAATTAAAGAAAGGAAACTATGGAAAGTAATACAGCAAAGAAGAACTAACATGATAGGATAAACACTGAGACATGATAGTATGACGAAGATAATTTTAGAAGGATTTGTGTAAGGAATAAATTCAAGAGGGAAACCAAGACTGGAGTAAATATATCAAATAGTGAGGGATGTTAATAGAAAAAGGTACAAAGATGAAAGAAAAATTGACCCTGATAGACAAAAGTGGAGAGCTGCAGCTTGATGACCCAATAATGACGAACATATCTGAGATTTAAATTGAAGCCTATTTGCGGTTGTTTGTCATCGTTTTAAGTGTCACTTTGACTATTTGGACCATATACGAGGCCATCAGTGATTTTTTTTAATGAGCATAACCAATACTGATGCCAAGTTTTGTAATTCAATGGTATGCCTGTCCAGTATACATTTCTCGTAAATCAGGTTGTGAAAGAGATAATCCAGAGCTAACGTATCGTTGCCCAAGAGACTCCCGAATGTACTAATCGTACTTCCTTTACGTGGAGGCGCTTTCCATGTTCCGATGAGAGGTGATGGTGAGTGAATATAGAAGTTGTGGGAGCAGAGGAATCTCTTAAAACTAACTTAAAGCCTAAATAACCAAACACTGGTGACCGTTAATTTAGTTCCCCTTTCGGGAAAATTACCTATGACAGCATCTTGGAATCAAACCCAGGACCCATATGTTGGTCCAGGTGCATTGACCACTATATCATATTCAAGGGTTATTCTCTAATATTTCTTCATATTGTGAAATCCGTTTGAATATATAATTATTATGACAATGTAGAAGTGTTCTTTCTTTCATGAATTTAAGATCAGGCTATACACATTTTAGTTACCGTTACGTTAATTTAAGATTTTTTAAATTTTTTTATTTAGCACCGCATCTTACTACCCGTTTGGTTTATACGCTTAAGTAATAATTACGCTAATAGGTTAGGAATTGGGGAGGTTGAATTTAGAGGAAGTGAACCCACATTTGCGTGGAAGGAGAATTAATAACCATTTAGAGGTAAACCACCCCAGTTCACCCGACAGAGATTCAAACCTCGATCTCCCCGCTCTTGGCAGTCTAGCTCAACACAATATAATATAAAATAAGATTAAGAGAAAATGTGCTCACATTTTCACGGAGGTAGAATAGGAATCTCTTTAGGAGAAAACAACACCTGGTACACTCCACTGGGGCTCAAAGCCCTAGCTGGTCGTCACTGGCAAGCCAGACTATATGAGCTTACCATCTAGTCCACGTGTCTACCCGTGAGGGTCACGAACAAATAAAAATCAGTCAAGAATTAGCTACAAATATATAACGATACACGGTTTGGCATGGCTCAGTTTGATCTCCGTTTCAAGTTGTGAATGGGTAAAACTATTGAATGAACAAGTTCTTGAATGAATAACGGGGACGCAGACATGTTCCACACGATCCGAGACTAATACCGTTACCATTCTCAAATGACCTTTATGCCGGTCAGAAAAATAAAACTGTGTCATATATTCTGTTCAACGTTCTTTTTTACTTTAATTCAACTTTGGCGATCATCCACCGGGTCAGTGGCGGTCCTTGAAGGAAAGGAAACATGACGGTGAGTTTTAAGATGGGAATGTAGAGGACGCGAGAATAGGTAAGTGTTTTTGCAATTTTATAGCAAAACATCTTTTTGGTAAAAATAAATAAAATATTTCTTTAGTATAAACATAGAGTTTTGTTTTCTTCTCGTGGTGATACCAACAGTCGTTGAATATCTGTAATGAGCATAGCAACATTAGACGACAAACTTCTTAAATCAAGGTAAAATGTTGTCATTAAATTCCAGGATACCCTTGACAGATATTCAACCACTGTTGATTCCCCTATGTGAAGAAAATTAAATTTTATGTTTCTACAGGAGTAATATTTCATTTATTTAGACCAAAAAGGTATTTTTCTATACAAACTTCAAAAACACTTACCTTTCCTCGCTTTTCCTACATGCCCACCTTAAAGTGGGAAGGAAGGTGAGGTTCATAATTTTTTAAACACATTTTTTGGTCAAACCAAATAAACTCTTTCTTATATATTTAATTTAGTTTTCTACACACAGTAATCTCAGAAGTGTTTGAATATGTCTCTGGCATTTCCTAATTTGACAAGTACTTTTTAAGTTAATTTAAAAAGTTTTTTATTCTAATGCCATTATCACCATGACAGATATTATAAAGCCGTTATGGTTATTGTGTGTAGAGAACTAATCTAAACTAAACATATATACTGAGGCAATATTTAATTTGTTTTGGTCAAAACAATTTTTTCTCTCCCGAAAACTGAAAAAATATGTAATTCAATTCGGGTTTCATCTCCCTTTTATCTTTTCCCCTCAATTCATGGTTCCTTTTATAAAGCAGGTCTGTGAGACATATGACTCCAATTTGATTCTGGGCCGTGTTAAATAAAATAATTAGTATTTTTGTACGGGTTAAGGTTGTCCTATTATCCAATCAGTAAATATTTAAGCGTTAGGGTTGGTTGTTTAGGATCAGGCTTACTGTCCTAGGTTAATCTAGTTCGTAAGTCATGTGCTAATATATTATGTGCACAGTAGAACTATCTTAAATATACTATCTTAAGTAGACTATCTTAAATAAATGGAGTGGAACTGATTTCGGTTAATTCAAATTTCGGATGATTTGTGAATTTGAACTGTGGTGGTAAAAATAAACATTTATTCGGGAATATGGTTAGTGATAGTAAAATTTATTGAAAATGTAATACATAGGCCTAATATTATGTACTACACTTAAAAATTTGTCATAAGCATTTAAATAGTAATAGTGTTCTCCATTTCCTTGTAGATACATAAAAAAACATCATCTCGACTAAAAAACCGCGTTCTGACAAGCTCGGGTTTCGATTAAGCGAAGTTAGGTTAGCCAAAGCTCTACTGTATTTATAAAAGGCACTATAAGTATTCCAAGTAATAATATTGGTAGCAATATATATATATATATATATATATATATATAANATAATATTGGTAGCAATATATATATATATATATATATATATATATAACAAAACTGGATTTTTAGTTTTAGTAGTAGTTTAAGCTATTTTGTAAGTCTTGTCCTTATATATGAGTCAGCTATATTTAGAAAGTACACGATCAATATTATTAAAAACACATACACCACTACAAAGTGCATATAAAAGAATAAATGTGTGAACTATCGAATACAAACCAACAATTAGTATTTTTTTTCTCCGTACTCCACGTCCATCTATCCTAGCTGTACACTCTAATGAGGTAAGGATGAAAAAGGTTAAATACATATAAAGTGTACCCTCACTACCCACGCAGGTGTAACCATGGTGTTATGGTACGGCCAGACTGACAAGCACGTGATTAGCAGATAGCTCTCGATAGTTGTTGACGAGGAGGCAGAGGTTTGAATCTTGGCTCAGTGAAATGAAGGTGGTTTTCGAAAAGGGGTTTATTGTTGTGGTTTCCCCATTCTCTCTCCACTCTAATGGTGATTCTTATTTGTAAAGGCCTACTTTGATAATATTGAAGTATTTTAACATGTCAGCTTTATACATACATATATATACATATAGGTATGGTTTATGATCTTACCAATTAAATTAGGCCATTAGTAGCAAGTGTGCTAAATTTATCGATAGTAATAAAAATGTCAAAATGAGAAGTTTTTCTAGCACTCAATGAACCCACGCACAATAATACTGTCTAGCGCCTGTAAACTAGACTGTAACGAGTCGAGATGAGTGCGCTTGAAAAATAAAACCAGTTCTATCTTTCAAGCGCGCGCGCGCTCGCTGCAGTCTGGCCACCTCTCATTACAGCCAATGTGTTCTATTTCATATCTTAGTCGCTCGATCGCCCAGTCTGGCCGTCCCCTTCAGTCATTTTCATTTAGTCTGGTTTGCCGGCAAGGGCGCATCTAGATCATTTTCATAGTGGAGGTCATAGTTATAAATAACATAGTTACTTACAATGTTAGATTTATGTTTAAAGCCATTTAATAATTTCTCATTCATATTTGATCTTATGTATATTTTAAACCATGATATCGAATCAATTTTTTTTTTATCAGATGGTTTTTATAAACTATTTTTTGGAGTGGCCCTCTCTAAAAAATGTTTTGTAAATGGTTCAGTCTATTATTATTATTATTATTATTATTAGCACCGCGTCTTACTACCCGTTCGGGTTATACGCACTTACGCTAATGTGTAATGGTAGGGTGATAGTGAGATGAAATGAAGGACCTACAGTTTAACGTGGAATCCGAACCACGGTGGAGACCTGGCATTCCCCACATTCACAAGATGTCTTGTCAGAGGTGAAGGAAGGGTTTGGTAATCAGATAAATCTTTGCTGGGACCGAGGATCGAACCCCGGCCGCCAGCATAGAAGTCTGACACCTTACCTCTAGACCGCCAGGTCACCGGTTCAGTCTAGAAGCTATGAGTAGTCTTTACCTTGATTTTTTTTTTAATTAGATTCTTTTATAAATAATAAGCCACCATTTAAAATGTTCCTCCCCAACACATTTTGAAATTTGGATGCCCATCGAAGCTATTTAGTGTGATCCTCACCTTAATTTTTTAGGATAGTTAGATACCTCTATAAGATAATCTTTTAAAAGGTCTTCCACCGACAAAATTTTGAAAACCTATTTATTTCAGAGACTAGGCTATTTGGGGTGGTCCTCGCCCAAAAATTCTTCAAAACGACATGCATCTAGAAGCTATTTAGAGTTGTCCTCCCCTAGACATTTATGAAATTTGGATGACGTTGGACGCTATTTATAGCTTTCCTCCCCTGACGTTTTCTGCCAGTTAAATGCCTCTAGTCTAATAGTTATTTAAAGCGCTCTTCTCTGGCAAATTTTTGACAACAGAATGCATCTAGAAATCATTTAGAGTTTAGTTTAAGGCCATCTTTCAGCTTCATATTTGATAGTATCAGAGGATTCGAAATATATCTAGGGGGAGGGGTGGAATTTATTCCAGGGAGGGACAAATTATTTCCAGGAGGGCAGAGTACCGCACAGTCCCATCTCTCCTGCTGTCCACACATACTTTATATTCGGTATTCGTGGATGAACTGCTCTGAGGCGATTATTAGTCTTCTTTGATGTGTGGTAGTCTACCGTCTCTATGCGGAACAATGTTAGTTACTCGCTATGCACGACAAATATTCGTACATGAAAACTAATATATTTTCCACACTTGCGTGAGTCATATCAAACATTGAATAACCGTGGATGAATAACGCACGTGTGGGTCCGGCTTAAGAGGTGATTGCGCGTAAATAGACAAAAAAATTGCATAAGCTATTTGTGTTGTATTTTCTTTCAAAAATTTGAAATTTAATTTTGTTTTTGTATTAATTTTCTAACTTTCACAGGGGGGGTCAACTGACCCTTTGACTCTCTCCCTCTCACTGAATCCACGCCTGTTTGGCGAAGATGGGCAGGTCAAGGTTCAAATTCCAGCTGAGTGGGCTAAGAATAATTTTTACTAAATAATTTGTCGGTTTCTTTCTGCGCAAATATGAGTATATTTCCTCTAAACGTATACTATTGATGCCATCCATTCATCAGTGAAATTCCGTCAGCGAAGCAGGCGCGGCAAACTGACACGTCTTTTAAGTTTCACGATCTCCCCGATTGATTAGTAAAACACACCTCACCGCACGTCGGCGAAGGTATTCGGTATGAGCGGCCGATGGGCGATGCAAAGGTGCACCAGTCCTCTCCCTCAAAAGAGAAGGTTCTGGGTTTGACTTCCTGTTGCGACACTTACAGTAGGTGACTCTTCTGGGATTGACTTCGACGAGGATTCAGTGCTTCCTAAGCTTTCGTCAGTTGCATACCCCTTTTGTGGTTCATGGCCTAACCGGTATAGGCCTAGCTCATCCAGATTTTAATAAAAATTATTATAGACAAATATCTTGTATATTGTAAAGCATAAACAGTCGTTTCAAATTTCAACAAAGCTTTAGCAGTAAGCTAAAAAAAAAGTGTGACAGAGGGAAATACATGACGTCAATATCTGAACTGTGACGTCACAGGTACTTTTTGTCGGCTAAGGAAGAGACAGCCAAGGACTACAGTGCACTTAACGAGATCGGCGAAATGTTGTTTTATTTTGTGTGTGTATGTGTTGTGGTAAAGAGGAATGTGTGAGGGGAAGGGGTTAATAAAGTTGTTTTGTTGAAGATGACGGGCCAGGTGGTCTCCATGTCTATTACCTCAAGGGTGGTGATAAAATCGCTGCCCACGGGCTGTGGATGGCCCACTAACATCTTTAATGAGTCCCCCCCTCCCTATTAATACGTTTAACACTAAGGTTATTATTCAGTGGCGTGACATGGAGTGTTGCCAAGCTGAACAGATTTGGTTCAAACTGTAGTTATGAAATGCTCTCATCACTCAGTAGGTTAAGAATATTCAATGGCCAGGCTCTCAACAGAGATATATGTCCCATGTAGAGTAGACTATATTTATGACTGGTCAAACGGGGGAAACGATATCGCTTAGAATCGAGAAAGTGAACTTCGTTCCCCCCTAGAATTAACCAAATGTGCTTTATCCCCGTAGTATTTCTTTTGCTGCGTCTTAAGGTCCGTTAACACTTTGTTACAAAAAAAGAAGATAAAACAATTTTTTTTAGCACCGCTTCTTACTACCCGTTAGGGTTATGCACTTGTGATCTAATTAAGCTAATGGTTTTAGGGATCAGAAAGATTATATTCAGAGGAAGTGTACCCGCATTTGGGTAGAGGATGAGCGGAAAACTATTTTGGAAAAATTTCCCTCAATATACCCAACCAAAATTCGAACCTTGATCTCCCCATCTATCGACCATTCAGTTTGACACAATAGTAGCGCGTTAGACTATGCGGCCACCAAAACGGGTTATAACAATATTATTTTGTAGCTTGTTACATTTGAGTGTTGTATAACATTTGTTATATAACACTAACGAAAACGACTAAAAACTGTCTTACAAATTATAAGATGTTTCATATAGTCTCTCCCAGAGCGTCTTAGGAGGATGTTCTCCATGCGGCCACGGTTTGTGTAGTGTTGTTAAAAAAAGGGGAGGGGGAGGGGGCTAAAATACTATTTTGAGTTGTACCATCTCTACTCGCTAGAGCTAAATACTGTGCGAGTGACCTTTTGACTGATCTTCAACGTGATGACCATGACCTGTTGAATAGGGAATTCAGAACTGATGGCAGTTTTAGGAACTTTGTTCGGATGTTAAACCAAGATTTTGAGTACCTAATTAATTTGATTGGAAATCGAATAGATAGAAATAAACACCTCTTTTAAAGATGCTATTCCAGTTAAAGAACAGTTTATCAAACTTGTTACATAATGTAAAAAGTCCTGTAACAGTTGCAACATATTATAAAACAAAATTAACATATTTTTCTTGGATCTTTACCGACACTGGAAGGGTAACGTATTTAACTTGTTAAGTGGGCTACAGACGATCTGGCTTGTCGGTCCGACAGTCAGCCGGACCAAATCACGCGTTACTACACACGGCTTGACTTAGCGCCTGATTTCATCAGTTTATATTTGCTTTTCACGATTGGGATCGCGCTAAAAGCAGGCGGTTGGATGAGCTGGCCACCAGACATGAAATTGATAATCATGTCAGATGACATATATACCTACAACCTGATATTGGGTTTGCTCTTACCAAATCCGCCTGACACAATCATATCGTCTGTAGCCAGCTTTATGAAACACGAGAACACTGTTTTAATACATCAAAAACACGAAGTTTTAATAATGGTTGCATGGTGTAAACGAACCTTTAGGACCGTTAGTGTTATATTCATTTATTAAGGTGTAATGAAAAGTAAAGCTAGTTAAAGGCAAAATTAAATAGAAAAAATTGGCCAAAATATATAAGATTTTGCTCCGTTAGATCCGTTCAGTTTAATTTTATTCATATAGCCTAAGTGATCACATCGGTTCATAAATATTTGTCACAGGCGTCACGAAATTTAACAGGACTATAGCTTGATTCGGTGACCGCATGGTCTAAGGCGTCACTCTTGCAACAGACTAGACGGCCGATGACGGGGAGGTTGAGAATTTTGTCCCGGTTGGGTGTACTGAGAGCGTTTTTCCTAAATGGTTTTCAACTCTTCCTTCATAAAAATGCGCTTACTCTTTCTCTAAATTCAACCTTCTTTATCCATAAAATACTAACATAATTTATACTTAAAAGTACAACCCAAATGGGCAGTAGACGCGTTTCTAAAATAGCTGCCTTTTTCCTTCCTTTAATAAAATTCACATCAAATTTTCTGAGCTCATGACAGGTATTCAACAACTGTTGAGATTAACGTGTGTAGAAAATTAAACTAAGGGTATCTACTGGATTTTATTTTTTCAAAAAGAGTTGTTTCTTATAAAAATTCAAAAATACTGACCTTAACTCGCAACCACCTCCTTCCCATATTAAATAAGTTAATCTGCTAGGTATACGTAAGGTAGCATTTTGGAGGAAATGTACCCGCATTTACTCGGAGGGAAAGCGAATGATTGAGTGGGAAACCATCCAGGAAAAATTATCCTAAGTACAGTAGATCCATGGCTTCTTTGGTGTTGATTGACAGCTTTAAAAAGTTACCAGATCAAATTGCGTATCCTTACGCCGAACCATATGATTTGCAAAAAATATGTGTTTAGCAGCTGTCATTTCTGACATTCAAAATTTAGATATATACCAAAATATTGACTGTCAGAAGTCAGCTGTCAGTCAGCACCAAAGAAGCCATAGGGCTACTGTACACCTGACCGAGATTCAAACTCTGATCTCCCCATCACTGGCGATTCAGTCTAGCATGGAAGTGATGCGTTTAGACCACGTGACCACCGATGCAGGTAATCGCGTAGTAAATTAAACCGTTGTGAAGTCTGGTCGTTGTGTTTGCACGTAAAAGTTTATTCTGAATAAGCCTTTGAGCCTATGAAGATAAAACGTTCTGTAAACAAGAGTTTGTCTCGTAAGTGGTATAGTCATTCCCCCGTACGTCTAGGCGTGTGGGTGAGACTTGGAGGGCAGTGCCCCTGGTGGCACCTACTCTACACTCTCTTTTGGACCGGTGACTTACCGCAACGCACTGCAAGGTACTGGGCGTGTGCCCACACACACACCAGAAGTTACGAAACTAGAAGAAAATCTTTAGGCTGTAAGGAACGTGAGTTAAGGGCAGTGTTTTTTTGTAGTTTTGATAGATTTTTTTTTTTGCAAAATAAATCAAATATTGCTATTGTAGAACATAACTTAATTTTCTTCTCATGGTGATATCAACCGTTCTTGAATATCTATTAAGGCTGGAATTTAATGACAAATTTTTTTTCTTAATTAAAAAGACTTATCGTCTGATATCGCTATGCTCATAACATATATTCAACAACTGTTGATATCACCATGTGAAGAAAATTAAATTCTATGTAGCAATATTTTTGTATTTTGGCTAAAAAACTGCAAAAAAACTGACCTTTTATCACGAGTTAAAGTAAATTTTTTGCCGTTATCAAGGCAAATTTATTTTTGGCTTTTTAAAATATATATTTTTATTGCTTAGGTAGATACATTTAATTGAGTTCTCTACACATGCTGACCTTAATATTTCTTAAATATTTTTCATGGGCAACGTATAATTATTTGATCAAGATTGTTTCTCTTCGTTTAAAAATACCTCTTCAAACTCCACTATGCTCATGAGAAATTTTAAAGAAACATTTAAGATTACTAAGAGAAGAAAAATAAACGGAACTTATCAACTGAAGAAATGTCTTATTTAATTTTGGCTAAAAACAATTCTTTTCCCATAATAACTAGAAAAAAAGGGAGGATTTTTTTTAAGTCACACTTCTCAATTCTTATTTCTCAAATAATTAAGAAATTGGTTTTGAATATTTTATTTTATATATGAATCGTTGTGTAACGCCTCGTTTGTAAACATCTAGCTCGAATACACCAAGAGTTAAATTCTAACAATTAATTATTTAATTAAAATCTTTCTCCCTAGTCTTACTAGAGGGGCTTGAAATGTATTATTTCACCTCAAGAAATTAATGTAATATTTTGATTAATAAGCTTCTTTAAGTATAATTTGTTATTCTTACCTATTGGGTTAGAAAATTCAATACACATATTTTAATTAAGTGTTTATTTATTTAAGGTATTTAACGTGCACTTTTTTAACCGACTATTTATCTCATCACACACGAATTTCTCTGAGTGAGAGTGAAAGAGCCTATCAATTTTTGCTGAGAAAGGTATTTTCGCGTAATTTCTAGGATTCTTCTAGATGCCAAAATTGACATGGGACCGATGGTTCTATTGCCACCCCAAAGGAAGTTGTTATCCAGATTGTTATCACTCAGGAAAAATCCATCGACCCCAGTTCGGTTTGAACCCATGAACATTAACACCATAGAGTAAGTAAGAGGTGACCTGGCGGTCTAGGGGTAAGGTGTAAAACTTTTGTGCTGGCTGCCGGGGTTCAATCCTTGGTCCCGGCACAGATTTATCTGATTACCAAACCCTTCCTTCACCTCTGACAAGACATCTTGTGAATGTGGGGAATGCCAGGCCTCCACCGTGGTTCGGATTCCACGTTAAACTGTAGGTCCTCCATTTCATCTCACAATCACCCTACCATTACGCATTAGCGTAAGTGCGTATAGCCCGAACGGGTAGTAAGACGCGGTGCTAATAATAAGAATAAGAATAATAGTAAGTAATAAAACACAGCGAACGTTTTAATACCTCTAAATTAATTACTGATACAATGCAATATACAGTTTCCGTACCTCATAACTGAGTTTAGATAATTGCTCCACATAATCGGTATTATAGTGGAAACTCGTTTATCCGGCCCTCATTAATCCGGATTTCTGGTTTACTTTGACTGAAATTTCGCATTGATAACAGCGTTTAAACATCTGTATGACCGCGTCCTCCATTAAAAAATGGCCACAACAAACATTTAGTCATTCATTGTTTATGGGTGAACAGTGGTTGTAACACGTTTCAAGTGTTTTGTACATTTATTTTTGTGAAAATAAATGGCGAGTTGTATTAATATATATTGTTTCAATGCATTTTACCTATAATTTCTGAACTATCCTGATTTTCGTTAGTCCCGATGACACCCGGTCCCATTTAGCCCGAATAAAGGAGCTTTCACTGTAGTAGCTGTTTTTTTTATATGAAGTTTAGCACCGCGTCTTACTACCCGTTCGGGTTATACGCACTTACACTAATGTGTAATGGTAGGGTGATTGTGAGATGAAATGATACAGTTTAACGTGGAATCCGAACCACGGTGGAGGCCTGGCATTCCCCACATTCACAAGATGTATTTTCAGAGGTGAAGGAATCATTACTATAGCATCTGGATTTATTTATACACATTCGTTAGAAATTAACAAGGCATAATTGAGAATAAATATGCCTAAATTTGCGTGTAGGGGATTTGAAAAACAAATTAGGAGAGATAAAATAAAACCTCAATCTGTAGTATACCCAGCCAAGTATTGAGACCCTACCTACCATCACCAGCAAACCATAATATATAAAGATGGAAGAAAGTAACGGTATACAATTAAGTACATGAAAGACGAAGTTTGAGGGAAGAATGATTATAGCTACGGAGAACAGCCGTAACTGATTCATAATAGAATGAATTGAAAAATGACACCTGGACACGGGAGTTGAATCCGGAACCTTTAGCTTAGCGCATCAATGTTCTACCACTGAGCTATCCAGGAACCATCACACGTTCATTACAGACTCTGCCTTAAAATATAAGTGAAGAATGACCCTGAACACAGGACGATACCTGAATAGTTCAATGGTAGAACATTAAGGCACTAATTCAAAGATCCCGGGTTCGATTCCTGTGTACAGATGTAATTTTTCAATTCATTCGAACGAAATATATTATAAGCTTAACGTTTATTTCTCAAAGCCACCGATGCTGGTATTAATATGACCTGTTAACGTCATTTATTTACTAATATTTATGATCTATTCAAATGTTTCAGTGGCTATTTATGGATGCAGGAAATCTAGTTAGATTATATGTGGCAGCTAAATATATAAATATATTTTATCTAAGTTTGATCATGTTAATAAAATAATACGATTCTTTGCTCTAGGTTTATTATTTAGTATGAGTTTAAGCTACAGTCCTAATTTCATAGGAAGGAACTTACAAGCTTGTGAGAAGAGTTTATTTTTCAGCGACGAGTCTTACTGCCAGTTTAAGCTATACACATATATACTGTAATAATTACGTTAAGTGAAATAAGGGAGGAGAAAGGTTGAATTTAGAGGAAGTTCACTCGCATTTGCGTCGAGGGAGAGTAAAAAACAATTTTGGAAAAACCACCTTCAGTACAATCGACAGGGATTCGAGCCCCAATATTTCTTTCATCGCCAGTCTATTCAAACACGAGACTGACGCCTTAGACAATGTGACTAGCGAAGCAGGTTGTTAAAAAATGATTAAATCTACCTATAAAATAAAAAAATTAAATATATTTTTTAAGGAAATTTTAGTCACAAAATGTATTTGTATTTTATAAATACAAATCGCAGGGAAAATAAACTAGTTTCTAAGTAAAGTATTGCTATGACCTAATGTTTATAAAATTCAAACAACAGGAGGTGAGGAGGGTGTGGTAGGAGGGGGTGGTAGGAGGTGATAAGGGGGCAATCTTTAAGGAAGCACATATAGGAAGAAATATGGGAAAATCACATGTTGAAAATCCACAGTGCAGCCCTTTTCTCAGGATTTGAACCCCAACATTCACGTCCATGAACTAAGTAAAATTCTGGTCTTACGACTCTGAGACCCCCAGGCGACAGCCAAGATTACGTTGAATTCTCAAACTAAATACGTATATTATTTATTTAATTGTATTTTTTTTAGTCTTTACTATTATATTTCGCTCGGTTCCTACGCATTGGGCAAGGATAAACTTTGCCGTGCGAGAACACTTATATTTTACAATAATTACGTACCATGAATTCGTGACAAAACACATCTCCATAATTACAAGACGCATGCGTTAATATATTTCATGGAATATATAAACGATGCCGTATAAATCCATACATCCTGATTTCCGCGAATGGTACACATTTAATCACGCGAGAGACTAGGTCAAAACTCTTTTAAAAATTGCGTATAACGGGAGTTTACCAATAGCTTGCAATTCAAAGAATATAATTTTAGATTACTTCACGTCTTCGACTAGTTTCAGAGGCAGTAGAAGATTACAAAAATATTAACAATGTTTTCTTTTCCAAGAAAATATAATCCCAAAGGGGAAGGGAAGTGCCTCCCCTTGCCCTTTACTGTGGGCACCCATTGCTCGGAAGCATATTTTGTGGCCCGGGACACATTAGAAAAAATGTCATCCAGGTTTTCCTTAAAAATGATCAGACTGAAATTATATAGAATTTATTATATGCCTTATTTGCTGCACTGTACTGTTTATCAATTATTATAATACATTTGAAGGAATATATTAGTTATATGAAAAACAAATTAATACTGTAGAGGTCTAATTTCCACGCATGTAGCCCCCACACTGTCTAGAAATATAAAATGAGGCGCTTAGCTAACTTCAAGTTGTACAGCCCTGATATGTAATTATATAAAAATCCATGGGGTGTCTGTTTGTCTGGCCAGTGTTTATCAAATACCTCAATAAGGTAAAAAGCTGAAACTTTGAACACCGATTACTTAAGTGTCGTAGCTACCCCATAAAATTCTCAAATCTGATTTTATTTATTTTTGCAGAGGGGATAGCTCACTGTGATCACGTGAATGGTTTCAGTTTTAATTTTGGCCTGTGGAGCATGCATCCTATCTTAATGAGAAAAAACAGAAAATTGGGGGGAAAAAACTCTTATAGCCTGGCAGAGACATGGACACAAATCACGCTATCTCCAGTTTTGAACATTCTGAAAATATATACAAAAATAACAGGGAACAAATCTCACGTGAAATCCGAAATTGCACTTGTCGGAGATAAGCCTATCAGCTGGCCTAGTTTTTATGTACGGTTATTTTATTTATTTGTTTATTCGAGGCGTACTTTCTGAACCGACTGAATATATATCAGCACACGAGAATGTATATGAGTGAGAGCCGTTACGCCATCACTCACAATCGATCATTCCTAAAAACCAACCTTCCTCATCCTAAGAAAATAAAATCCTTCCAAAACCTCATTCACAATCACCACTATTTTCACTCAAAGGGTACTAATTTTATAACTTTGTATTTTATTGCAGCACCATTCAATGGTTTCACCTATTCATTGTTTCACTTTCATATCATGAGGATAAGGGCTAGCGACTGCTGCCTGTAACTCACAAAGCACAATCAGCCCTTTCATAGACAGCCTAGTTTGACGAAACTGTCAAGTTGGTAGCTCTATGTCGGGCAACAGCCGAACGGCATGTGAGTGAGAGCGAAAGAGCATATCAATTTTCTGGGAAAGGGATTATCGAATACTTGCTAAGGTTCTTTTATATGTCACAATTGACATGGGACTTACTGTTTTACTTCCCCTCCAAAGGAAGTTTTGTCACAGATGTTCATCGCTCAAAAAATCCGTTGACTCCAGTTGGGTCTAAACCCAAGAACATCGGGTCTTGAGGCGAGCACTTTACGCCAAGACCACCGATGTTGGCATATATGATTCGTCTTGCTAACCTTTACTTTACATCCATTACTGTTTTAAGCCTATGGCTTAAGCCAGTTTTTACCGTCTCTCAACATCTCAGCGAGAAAGTAATGTTATCGTAAAAAAAAATGGACCCGAGATTTTGATAAATGTCGACGTTTCATGACTAGAAACGTGGTATCGAGAGAAAAGTATCGATACTGTATTCATTAAAAATATCGATACAGTATTAATATTGAAAGAAAAGTATCGATAACAGAATGTATCGGTATCGAAATTATAATCTGGAAATATTATTTTTATCTAGTAATAATAATAATTTCAAATGTTTAATCATAATTGTATTTTATTATTTATTTAAACACTGAAGATTAAAATGACTTTACCATACTTAATCAATCACGTCTATGTTTTGTGTTGGAACTTGAAAAGAATAAAATATAGTATTTTATTATGGATATTATAAAAGGTTTTACCATACCCGTTAGAGTTCTTCTTGCTTGTCATACAGAAAATGAGTGAAGATAACAAAAATTTTGTTTCTTTCGATACCGATCCGATACCCGAGTGTGAGTACCAAAATCAGTAAAAAAATACTCGTATCGAAAGGAAAATATCGATATTAGCAAAGTATCTATACTTTTTTCACATCCTTATTTATGACCCCCTGAAACTCAAAAAGTTGTTCTTGCAATGCCGTATGTATCTCTACCTAAGGATGGAGCCGAAACCATTTACCGATTGGGCTAAAACTTGGTATCTGGTGTTTTCATCAAGTACCCCGAGGGATTTTTAGCATTAGATATCTAACCCTAAAATTAAGGCTAGTTAACTGAAGGGTAAAAAGAGAAAAAATATTTTTCCTTTAAATTTGCTTTAACGATTTTGATTACATTTTATAGCTGGACATTATTTATCATTATAAACAATATGGTAACTTTCATTTTCTCCAGAAAATGACTTTGAGGGTACTTTTACTTTAAACGCGGAATTTTCATTTCAATTTTCATAATTTCTCCGCGATTATTTGAGATATGAAATAACTTATCATTGTAAAGTTGTAGTACTGTTAAAGATAAAAATCTTTTATTTGAAATATATTTTTATAAAACCAATAGTTTCTGAGCTATAAGTAAATATATATATATATATATATACTCTTTAATTCAGGTTTTTGAAAATGAATTAGATTCTTATGCTCTTTGGTGGATTAAGAAGGTTCTCTTCTCTCCTTTTTTCTGTAACAATGTTTCTAGTTCATAAGACCATAGAGTATGTAATTAACAGTGTATAATGTTTCATTTATGTTCTTTGGTGTAGTTTTTCTACAAAAATAAACATACATATTATTTCGTTTCACAAAACTGAAGAGTTTTTAGTAAATGCCTAATTCAAGATAAAAGCGGGAGAACGTTTGTGCGGTGCACCGTACAATTTATTTATTCACGTTATACATTTTCCACTACCGGCTTGCTAGCCCTGTCGTAGCTTCATATGCCTTATAATCTAACTTAAGATTAGAACAGGCACAACATCCAATCCCCAACCGTTAGTTTATCAATGAGAAAGGGTAAACCTACAATTCACCAATGATACATATTTCGGTAATGACGATAATCGAACCCGGGACCCTTATCTCAGTAGGTAGACATACTACTGACTGAAATAAGGTGTTGGAGCGTCTTGCTAACCAAATATTAAATATCTTGGTGCCAGAACCGATTGTGTAGCTTTTATATCAACATATTTTTGGATAAAATAAATAAAATATTGCTCCAATATAAATATGGAGGCCAATATTTTTTTACATGGTGATATCATTAAAACTAAAAGTTATTTAATACATGCCGTGAGCATAGCGGCATTAGATGACAAATTTTTTAATGAGAAAAAATTGTCATTAAATTCCAGAGTACCCTTGACAAATATTCAACAACTGTTAAGGTCGTCACGTGAAGAAAATTAAACTTTATGTTTATACTGGAGAATTATTTTATTTATTTTGACCAAAAATAATAATAATATTTAGCACCGCGTCCTACTACCCGTTCGGGTTATACGCTTTAAGTACTAATTACTCTAATTGATTAGGTATTTGGGAGGTTTAATTAGAGGAAGTTAACCCCCATTTGCGTGGAGGGAGAGTGGGAAAACCATTTAGGAAAAACCACCACTGTTCACCCGACCGAGATTCGAACCTCGATCTCCTCGTCCTCAGCGGTCGAGCTCAACACGACAAGCGCGTTAGCCAACTACGCCACCGAGGCGGGTTTGACCAAAAAAACTTTGATATAAAAACCGAAAAAATACTACATTTTCCTCTCGTTTCATACATTCTCACCTTGAGTGTATTAATTTAAAGTCGTACTGATGTAATTGGTTTGTTTAGAAAGTGTGGTTTAAGTACTCAAGATTAAAAATAAACATATAAACATATTAAATAGGCTAACCATTTTGGTTTGACTCACATTAGTGGTCGCTTTATCTAACACGTATTTTTCGTGTTGAACTGGATTTCCGACGACGGGAAAATCAAGGTTCGAATCCCAGTCGAATTTTTTGAGGATATTTTCCGCTGAACGGGCTCCCACTTTTCTTTCAAGCAAATATGAATACGTTTCCTCTTAAAATTCTTCCTTTTTCATTTCTAACTCAGTATAGTAAATATACTGATAGTCCGAATGGTTAGCGAAACACAGTCGGAGGGTTGGTGGGCGGAGAAGTAAAGGAGGAACATAAATACGGAAACATAGGTAGACCCCTCCCCTTATTTTGGCTATGACATTGCCTCAAACCAAAAGTGAACGCGACCGCGACCGTGTGAATGGAAACAGATGTGGACCACCGCACCTGTGCTTAGAAGAGTGCTCTCCACGAACAAACAGGTACCGGTACATACTAAAATAATTATATTAGTCATCTAGAGTGTTGCTTCAAGCACTTTGTGTGTGTTCGTAAGAAAAAAAGTTAAACAAAAAGAACCAGTTAAAACAAACCCGCTTCGGCGGCCGCATGGTCTAACGCGCTACTCTCGCAGTAGACCAGGCTGCTGATAACGGGAAGATCGAGGTTCGAATCTCAATCAGGGGTACTGAGGGTGGGTTTTTCCGAAATAGTCTTCCAATCTCCCTCCACGCAAATGCGGGTACACTTCAACTAGAATATTGCTCTCCTAAACACTAATATCAATAATGTAAATAATATTTATTTATTTGGGGTATTTAACGTACACTTTTTGAACCGAGAACACGAAATTTTTTATGAATGAGTGTGAAAGAGCTTACTAATTATTCAGGGAAGGTATTTTCACATACCTTTCAGGGTTTTTTTACATGCCACAGTCAACATGGGATCAACGGCTTTACTTCCATTCCGAAGGAAGTTGTGTTACGGATTTTTATGGTTCAAGAACAATCCGTTGATTCCGGCTGGGTTTGAACATCGGGTCCTGAGGCAAGCACTTTACCCTAAGAACACTGAGGTTGACCGTAAATAGTACATACGTGTATAACCCGAATGGGCAATGTGATTAGTTGCTGGGAAAATGTTAAAACCACTCAAATTTGTTTTTATAAGAACCTAATTTTCTTTCTCTGTAGTATATCTGATATCTCGTCGTTTAACGTAACTGCAACTCGTCTAATTCAGCACAAATTGTTCAGTATTCGTTGGTAAATCAGTTATTTATATATTGGTTAGTCATGTTTGTATTCACACAAAAAAAGTATATGGTCTTTAATCTTGTGTGATACCCACCTCGGCGGCTGCATGGTCTAAGGCGTCACTATCGCAAAAAACTAGACTCATGAAGATAGGGAGATCTTGATGATCCAATACGGGTCGGGTGTATTAAGGGTGGTTTTCCCTAAATGGTTCCCCACTCTCATTCAACGCTAATGCGGACACACTTCCTCTAAACCTCTGAATTCAACCTTCCTCATCCCTTAACCCATTAGTATAATTAGTATATTGGCGTATAGCCCGAGTGGGTAGTAAGACGTGGTTCTAAAAAGATTGTATGTGGTTCATGAAAATACTTGAAGACGGGTATTATTTTTAATTTGAAAATTTCAAACCTTAGATATAAGACCAATTTATTCAACAAATAAAATCATCTTACTTGCCGTTCAAAACTATTCAATTACACTAATGTACTAGTCAGAGAAAAGGAAGGTAGAAATAAGTTAAATCTTTCCATTTGCGTGAAAATAAAGTGGGAAACAATTTTGAATAAAAAACTCCCCCAGTATACCCAGCCGGGATTTGAATCCTGACCTCTCCATCACAAGCAAACCAGACTATACGAGATTGACGTTTAGTCTGTGCATCAATCGATGCGGGTTATAGGATCACTGATAATCAAGAAAAAGTATAGTTGTTTATAGTTATAAGCAATGTACTAACTTTGATTCAAAATAATTGGGTACAAATATCACCGTCCCCACACCAGTGGACACGCTGACAAAGGTATCAATCTCGTATTTGTCTGATTTGATGGTGACGGGAAGGTTTGGTTCCAGGTACTGGATTCACAGTGGTATCTTTTTATTAAATGGTTTCCAATAATCCCTAAACGTAAGTGTGGGTAATTACCTATAAAATTAGCTATATTTTACTCAAACCAAAGCCATTAATGTAAATACGCAAACAGCCTAGACAGATGATAAGACAAATAAAAAAACATAAACAACATCTAAGACAACCTGGTCAGGTGGTAAGACTGAGGGTACCAAAAACCAATTAAATACATATCTGGAGAAACACTGTGATAAGATACTAGCCAATTCACTGGCGACAAAATGAGGGGGTTGGAGCAAAAACATGACAACTCTTATTTTATGAAAAAAATATGTTAGCAGTGATTTCTGGTAGCTTACTTCTTTGATTACAAGTTTCTTTTATAGCCAAGGACCTTGACCTAATTTATTTTTATAGCTAGATTTCAGGATTTTATAAACGTTTGAATAGTGAATGAAACCCATTTAAATTTATGAGGGCTACTTTGATTTTACCCCTACCACCTCAAATATGTCAATATTGGCTTGATAGGCAAGAGTTCAATGCACAACTGACAAGCTGAACAACCTACCAGTCACTTCGGTGGATGTATGGTCTAAGGCGCTACTCTCACTATAGACTATAATGCCGATGACAAGTAGATCGTGGTTCGAACCCCGTTGGATGTACTGAGAGTTGGTGCTTCCAAAATTGTTTCCACTCTCACTCCACGCAAATTCGAGTACACTTCTTATATATTCCACCTTACTCATTCCCAAATCATCAACGTAATTAGTACATGAGTGTATAATCCTAATGTGTAGTAAGATGAGGTGCTAAAATATGCCTACCAGTCTTTTATTCCTCCTGTCTCTCCGCCTGTGTGGTTTCGCTTAGTGCTTATTATTACTAACTTTAAGTAAGTCGTTAGTAACATTGTATCACAAATAAACTAGTATGTAATTAGGTGAGCCCTCATCTCCGTAGCCAAGTGATTGGGGTGTTTAATCATACAAAAGAGCACACTGATTAGATTACAACTGGAAAATAAACGCCGATTAAGCTGACGGGGGGAAAAAACTACTTTTATCATCCCTGACCTAATTTAGTCACCTCATGATTAAATATAAATATTTTACTTTTTCACATAAAACGAGTATTATAATCGTGATTTTATTTTTTCAATCGTGATATTATGATTATTCTTGACTTTCTGTATGTCTCCGAACTAAATAAAAGTTAGTGTTACAATTCTGTTAGTCCTTATATCTGTTTGTCTGCCTGTCTTAAAGCTGAAATAGAATTCGTTCAAATTTGATGTTTTGATGTTATATAATATATTGTAATACCTTGAGGCCAAATTGTGATTTTGATGCTAGCTCCCAAATTAAGGGTAACTAATAGATGATTTTTTTAATTCACATTGTTTAAAAAAAACTTGTTGTTTCGATTTGGTTTAAATTGGATATATGAGGAATGTTTTACAAAATAAATATTATTGCATACTTATTTGTAGGAAATTAGATTATATTCTACTGATTTTCTAAAATTCGAGATTTTTCAAAAATCACTTTAAGAGTCTTGTTCAGAAGAGTATCTTGGGAGTACTATATATAATAAGTAAGGATTAGTGTGGTTTTTCTAAAAACAAAAAAGGAGGGGGGGTGTTGTTAACAGATCACAATTATTTTATTTGAATTTTTTCAAAAAATAATTCTTACGATTATGTTCAAAATTGGTTCCTAGATAATAAGGTGTATTACATTATAAATAATAATATATACTTCCAATTATAGTTACGCTTTAGAATAGCTTATTGATTAATGATGTTTGAAAATTCTAAATGTATATATATTTATATATGAGAAAGTCTGTAGGATTTAGTCGTAACATTTATTTTTATAACAAACTCTTAATTAATAATGAACTGTGCAAATTATAAATTAATTAAATACTTTATTTTACAGGGATCATGAATTTTCACATACCATATTATAAAGGAATCCATCATTTCACATCTTCTCTTCAAACAAATGCTGGAGCTATTTATTATAATTTCCATATTTAATAAATGTTGCGTTATATAATATTAATTTAATTGTTAACTCAATACATTCATTCAACAGGATAAAAACTAAATGTAAAATTGAGATTGCTCCCTAGAGTCAAGTTTGAAAAATATTTATCTGAATACTGGTTTTTGTGTATGTCATAAAATAATTGAGGTTAAACCGCTAACAACCTGCCAAGGCATTAAAATGTGTAAACAACGTTAAGAAAAGGACGTCTTTCCTAGTACTGTGTAACTCGGAATTAGCGCTTCAAGATCACAAGTTTTATGACTTAAGAAATGGCTCTTAAACGTTTAAAGGCACCAAAAACAAAAACAAATGAAAATTGTTATTTTAAGTAAAACAAATAAAACTGGATTTATATAGCTTTAATTACATAATCTGCATGTAGAGTCCAAGTTTATAGCAGCATTCTGTATGCCTTTATTGTTCATTCAGAGGGACTCTGACAAACCGAGATGATGTTAAAAAATGTGCCCGTTTAAAGATTAAAACTCTGAACATTTGGCTTATAATCAAATTAACAAAATTTTATTGTTTGTATAAATATATACAAAAATGACGTAAAGCTGAAAGGGAAGGGTTGAAATCCCTGTCCTGGTGTCATTTTTCTATATTTAAACAAATATTCCTTCGGAATGTCATCTTAAAGTACATTGTATAGTAGCATGATAATCCAAGAAACTTTAGCACCAATATAAATAGTTATTTGAATTATTTTGAAACTATTTTGGAGGGGGTTTGAGCCCCCAAAATCCCACCTATGGTAATCCAGTGTTATTATATAAGCCTATAGTGTGTGATTAACTGTAGGCCTATTTCATTACTAATACATTTTTATATATTTTGATATGCAACCGCGGCAAAGATTTATCTGATTACCAAACCCTTCCTTCACCTCTGACAAGACATCTTGTGAATGTGGGGAATGCCAGGCCTCCACCGTGGTTCGAATTCCACGTTAAACTGTAGGTCCTTCATTTCATCTCACAATCACCCTACCAATTCACATTAGCGTAAGTGCGTATAACCCGAACGGGTAGTAGGACGCGGTAATAATAATAATAATTATTATTATTATATGCAACCATTGATATGGTGATTTTAATTTTTTTGCTTGCTTTTAATATGGTACAGGTGTTTTGTATCTATAATATCTTACCCCCCTCAGTAGTCCCATGGTTTAAGTCAGTATTTCTCAAACTTCTACTAATAGCGGACCATTTGATAATCTTTAAACGCACACGTGGACCACCTACCTGTCACTTGTACAAGCAGGAAATTTTATAATTAAAGTTTTTATCGAGCAGTAGAAACAGCATATTTATATAACTTTGTTTCATTACCCCATTTCACAGTCCAATTTTCATAGAAAGAGTCTTGTCTGACAGAAACGATACTAAATCGCTTTTCAAGTCGAGTGTTATGATGTCACATTTTCTATGTATTATTAATAAAAATAACACTAAAAATATTTACAATTTTATTAGTATTGGCTCTATCTATGAAAATTGGGACGCACTTGTGGAACAAAATATAGTTGACTTAGTGGAGCTAGCTTGTGAATATTGTCTTGTTTTTATTTATTTTACTTTTTACTTTCTAATAAAAAGAGAAAAATAATTATGACTGTGAAAAATTCCGACCTCGAGATTTTGATGTGTCTCACGTTCTCTGTGCTCCACAACCCTAAAAGAATTATATACATCCTTGGGGTATTTTGATTGAAGCCCTCAAATAAAGAATGGTTTAATGTTGGGTAATTTTTGAAAATTGACATAGAGATATTGCTTAAAATTGATATCTAATCTAGAAAGAATGTACGACTATATATTGCTAATGTATTAAAACTGGCTGATTTAATTTACAATACGGTTAGGATCATGTTGGAAATATGTAAAGAGTGCTTGCTTGGTTTTTTCCTAGTTTCAGACGCTGTTATAGGAACGCGGAGAAGAGTAGACAATTTCCATCATTCTGGTGTGTAAGTAAAGCGCAACCAAACATTTCACTTGTATTGAGAAATGAAGTTCTCATCTCGGATGGGCCTAGGTAATATTAGAGCCAGTCATAATATAATTTACAATTCCAATAAAATGGTGGGTGTAGGAATTATACATATTTTTTTATAATGACTTTAATAAATACAAAATTAACCTAACCGTTGATTTTTATTCGTGACGCACAAAAATACATTGTATTAACGCCATTTACCTTTATCAACTTACTAGCACTAGGGCCAGGCTCATATTTAACATCACTGTATAGTTATTTTTATCACCGCGTCTTACTACCCGTTTGGGCTAAACGCTTATGTACTAAGTACTCTAATGCTTTTAGGGATTAGGAAGGTTATAAAAAAGGAGAACTTGCGTGGAAGGAGAGTGGTAAACCCTTTTATAAAACCACCCTCAATACACCCGACCGAGATATGAAATTTTATCTCTGCATCATCGGGAGTCTAGCCTTACTACAAGTGTATAGCGTTAGATCACGTGGCAGCGGGTAATTTATAAAATTATATAGTATTATATATTTACCAATACTAATTTTTATTTTGTTCCATACGCGCGTTTTACTAGCTAAGCTTGAGGCATGATTTTGTTCGCTTATCCATAAATTCTGCGTTTTTATTACAAGAATTTATGACCATGTGTGATTTACTGGTACACCGAGTTTCAAGCTATCGAAGTAATTTATACTAATTATTTACGGGCCTGGCACCAAACACAAACACAATATTTTCTGGTGTTAATAATGAATGTGTAATATTAAGTTCTTTGAAACAGTTTAAGATAGTTTGTAGCTCGTGCATGGATAGCACACCCAGTTCAGACAGTGTGTGTGTGTATTATTAGTACTAAATTCAACCACGAACAAAATCAAAAGGCTTGCTTAATTTACAATTGAGATTCTTTAACTTTCTCCAAGCGAATGCTGATGCGTTTCCTTAAACCGCATTAAACTCATCGCGCTACCTTAAATGTATATGTTCAACTAGTCACTAGATAGTTAACGTATTTTAGTATGCAAATAAGATTAAAATATGAATAGTTTGTTGTATTAACAATAATGTTGCATTTGAAAATAGCTATACACCAGTTGTTTATGTCTAGAATAATATTTCACACCTTTTTTTAATTATATTTACACTGAGGTAAGATTGTGTTGTACAGTACAAATTTAATAGGCAAAGCCTAATTTGATATCTAAAAAGGTTACAAGATATACTGTAAGCATGGGCGTAGGGAGAATTTAATTTGGGGGAAGGGGGTGAAGAGTTTCAAAATCGTAAGTTTATGACATGATGTTAAGAATTATTATCAAACCCTAGTAAATAAGCACATTGTTACTTTATTTCCGAGAATTGAATGCTTTTAGAAGTTAATATGGGTGGTTTTCCTTTGCTTATTTTTAAAATATCATATGTATAGCTGTAGTGGCCCCCTAAGGATATGTATATTTTTAAATCGGATTCTTTTAGAAAACCTTTAAAGTGATATTCGCCTGGGATTTTTTTGAAAATTAAATGCCGTAAGAAGCTACTGGGAGTGGTCTTTTCCTTGAAAAGTTTTGAAAGGTGAATGCCTCTATTAGTTATTTGAAGTTTGATCCAAGACTATTTTTAAGCTTCATATTAAACACTTCAGAAAATTTTGGGGAGGGGGATTGTGGGGGGTCTGAACCCCATAAACCTTCCTTCTATATACCCATGACTGTGAGGTATTCATACAAGTCATATGATATGGAGCTGTCATTTTTATAGATAATATAAATACCTATAAAATAATATTATAGTAAAATGTTACATAGTTGATCGCAAAAAAATATGTTTGTATTTTCTAATAGTCTCATTTTTTGAAAATTGGATTGTATGTGTATGTGTTGCTCAGAACGGAGTCCACGACCAGTCTCACTACAATTATATTGACTAAGGTTATGTCTGTAACTGGAAGTGATCATGAAATTGAATCTTTGGTTGTTGTTTTTAACTACGGTCAATTCCATTAACAACTTTTTTATATCATTATAATTGCTTTTTACCTTCCCCTTTAGATGTCTTCCTCAGACAATCCCACGTAATAAAATGTGTTTCGTATTGAATCTTGAGCAGTTTTATTTATGTTAGGACGTTACCAAAGCAGAGAAAGAGTAGCCAAACTTTATCCCCTTAGGGATAGTCAACGAATAACAAAAAAAAAACCTTTCTCGCTAATACGGCGTTGCAATTCAGTATGTATTTAGACACAAACATGGATTTTGAAAAATACAACCAACAGTTGCTAATATTGAATGAAAACCTAATACGTAGCCTAATTGGTCCTTCACTTGTGGTTTTATGGTAACGTACTGTTCTCTCAATGGATGGGATCATAGGTGACAGGGACATTGGGGTTTAATTCTAGGTCGATCGCACGGATGATTTAAAACAAGTTGCACAAAATAAATTGGGCCATTTTACTTATGTCTAAGCTTATATTTTACTGGTACAAAAATCTGTTTTCAAGAACGGGGCTGAACGAAACATAGGATGTAGTGGAGTAGAGTTGATTTGTACCAAAATAGAAAAGAAATAACGCACCTTATACTCCGCTCCACCAACTGTTTCAATCAGCCTCGTTATTTCGTATGGACTTGCTGAGCATAACATAGATGTTTTAGTAAAAAAAAAAGAAGTTATTACTGTATTATGTCCCATTTGACCAATCAAAAATAAGCTCTGCTACATACCTCTACTGAGAATGTATTTCTCTTAATACCAGTTCAATGAATGTTCAACTGAGTGGTGCGAACATATCACAGGTACGGTTTCAACTAACTCTGATACGCTTCAGTGGCCGAATAGTCTAAGGCATCATTATGGTGTTAGACTGGCCTATTGATGACGTGGATATTAGGGTTCGAACCTTGGGTGTTGTCTACTAAGGGTGTTTTTTTCCCCCTAACTGGTTTCCCACTCTCCTTCCCCGTAGATGCATCCTTCCTTATCCCTACCCCATTAGAGTAATTATCGTGTATGCGTATTATCTAAAAAGGTAGTAAGATGAAATGGTAAAAAAAAAACTAATTATAATAGCTTTGGTAACCCTCCACGCCACGCCACCGACGAATCTCCCCCGTGGGGACAATAAATCGTGACGTATTCTTCACCAGTTAATGATGCATTCACTTCTCACTGGCAGCCATGGGAATAAATAAAGATTCTAAGTTGAAGACATTTTCTTCAGGTGATGACGATGATGCGATGTCATGACGGAAAACTAGCCACCAGCGTTACCGACAAGTTTACGATTATGACCCACGTGATTGAGGGTGAGGTGGTAGCACACATGACAGGGACCCAGTAGACCCTGAACCCAAACGAGACCAGGCATCTCAAATAGGAGATTGCCCTAACCGGTCAATCATACTATTTCCAAGAGAAAGTATGGATGTTGTCCTTAAAAACCCATCTCAGGGCCGATATATCAGGATATTAGATAGACGACTACGCACGAACCAGAAATTTCATCAAAGTGTAGTGCTCTGAATAATTAATTTATGAACAACGAGGTTGGGTTAAGGTGGTGATGTATGGAATGCGAGTTAAGGTAAATGTTCTTTGTCTTTTTTTTATATAACAAAACTTTTTTGGCCAAATGAAATAAAATATTGGTAGGAACTTAAGAGATTAGTTCTATTCAACAGTTCTTGAATATATGTCAAAGGTGTCCTGAAATTTACTGATTATATTAAAATAGTGGATAGGATACTTACAAATCATTTAATAAATAATTAGTATTATTTTAATAAGGGTTGCCAATTTTTAAAATACGTTTATAATTAATTTTTCACCTATTTTTTTTCACCGTGTCTTACTAACCATTAGGGTTATACTTTTATGTACTAACTAAGCTAATCAATTAGGGATGAGAAGGGTTGAGTTTAGAGGAAGTGTACCCAAATTCACGTGGCGAGAAAGAGATAGAGAGTCGTAAACCATTTAGAAAAAACCACCCTCAGTATACCTAACCGGGATCGAACCACATCTCCCCGTCATCGGCAATCTAGTCTATTGCGAGAGTAGCACCTTAGACCATTCGGTCACCGAAGTGGGTTTCACATAGTTAAATGTGATAATAAAGCTCTATTGGTGAAAAGCATCTCTTAGCGTCAGCTTACCGCCTTTTTGAGGGCCTCCAAGGGTTACTTGTTTGAAACCAGGTCAGAGGAATTTAATTGGAGATTGAACAAACAACGAGCCCACATAGGTGGTTACGAGGACTAACTGTCCAACTCTTTTAGCCTGGTTCGTAGACGAAGGGAGGATTAGTGTTCGAATCCTGGGAGGAGTTATCGAGGGTGTTATTTTCCCTGAATGTTCTTCCAATCCCTCCACCAAGAAAACGTGGATACATTTCCTCTATATTCTAATTTCTTCATCCTTATTACCCTAATGTAATTCAATTTGGTGGTTCAATACGGCTGCATAGTAAAAACAAAATATGCAAAGTAAGGACATTTCGGAGATACGTTCTAATCAGGAGGTCCCAAGCAATGGTAACTCAGACGTGTCAAGCGCCTCCATAACAAGGCTAGTGTATAGAATCAGAATCGTTGAGAAGCCCCTAACTCGGTGGTTTTCAACCTGTAATACACGTATCCTCGGGGATATTTAATAAGGGTACAAGAGGGTAATTTGGCAATGACAAGCTTTTTTTTTTTTTTTTTGCTCCAAGTTAATCTAGTTTTAACCTGATATCGTTATTTTTTTTAAATTTATTTGAGGTATTTAACGTGCACTTTCAATACCGACTGATTAAAGTCAACCTTGGTAGTCTTGGCGTAGGCAAAATGCTCTCCTCAGCACCCGATGTTAGTGGGTTCAAACCCAGCCAGGATCGATGGATTCTTCTTGAGCGATAAAAATCCGTATCACAAATAATGCCTTCAGAGCGGAAGTAAAACCGTTTATTCCTCGCCAATTGTGGCATTACAAAGAACCCTAAAAGATAGGCCTATGTGAAAATACCTTTCTGGTCAAATTGGTGAGCTCCTTCGCGCTTGCTCATATAAATTCTTCTGTACTGATATAATCAGTTTGTTTAGAAGGTGTATTTTAAATATCACGAATAAATGGGAGATAAAAAAAGATTGATTATATTATCAGCACACGACTTATAAACTAACTTAAATCTAGATCCGACACAATATCTAGCCCCCGGCCGTTAATTCATTACTATGAAAGAGGAAATTCACATCTCATTAAAGTTTTATTTTGCCACGCCGGAAATCTAACCCGGGACCTTTATCTCGGTAGAGGGACACGCTACCGAATGAACCAAAGTGTCGTACCTGTTATAAAGAGTGTGATCTTTGAAACGAACTCAAGTTTCGCACTACCTCATTCAAATACAGTTTTTTTAATTATTTATAATGTTTTCCTCCATATTTTTTTGCGCTTAAGCTGCAAATAAATGTTTACATAAGTGACATCTGAAGATCGTAAAGGTTTTTATTGAGCTATTAAATGTAAATTGATTTTTGTAGATTTACATCTAAGCTATAAAGAAAGATAACTATGCATGAAGTAGTGTTTAAATCAAAATAATAAAAAAAAACTTCCTTCAATAAGTCAAGTAATTAGTTTTATAAACGTCACTAGTACGACTAGGAAAAAAAATTGTATTTGTTAATTTAAACAATAATAAATAAACTCTTGCTGTATGTAATTGATGTAACTGTTAAAGAATGAGGGGTCGGCAACCGTAACCTTTGAAACCATCCATACCTGATTTTTGAGAACTGTCCTTGAAATAAGACTTATGTACCGGGATAATTTGGTCCCCAATTTATTGGATAGATTTATGAAATTTTAGATTTATATAGATTAAATAAAGCTGGTTTGAATCAGGTCAGGTGCTATAAAGTTTAAATATTAAATCTGGCAACAACGCACATCATCATAGTTAAGAACGAGTATTTCTCACTTATTGTGACATGTTTCTTAACTTATGACTTAACTGTACCTGTGCGTAGGCTAGTTCTTTTTACCACCACATCTTACTACCCGTTCGGGTTGTACGTTAATGGTTTTAGGGATTAGGAAGGCTATATTTAGAGTAAGTGAATCGACATTTGGGTGGAAAACCGTTATAGAAAAACTACTCTCAGTATACTCAACCGAGATTTGAGCCTCGCTCTCCCTGCCATAGGCAGTCTAGTATTTTAGGAGAGTAGCGCCTTAGACCATGCGGCCACCGAAGTGGGTTGTTGGCTAGTTCACTACTTTCATGTACCATCCCATCTATTTAATTATATAAATATATATTAAATAATAGTGAGCAACGATTTGATAATGAATTAGATAAATTAGTTGTGTAAAATTGATTTTTATAAATTAATTAAATATTTTATTATGTTAAGAAAAAATTAATAACGATCTATAAATACTCGTCACTGTCTATGATGGTGTGCATTGTTACCAGATTTCACATTTACACTTTTTATCAACCGAACCGCTTAAAATATTTTTATCTAGTCAATATATATTTCAAATCGCATTAAATTGTTTAATAAATCGTGAATAAAATTGGGTACAAAATTATTCTGGTATTATTCTAGTGATTTTAGATATTTATCACCCTAGCTTTGCCTACTCCTTCAATCTTAAAAATTTATCTCAAATGTTTTAAATACCTACATAAAATTTTCTCAAAATTATATACATGTAAATATATACTGGTGGAAGTCGGATAAGATATTTGCCATTTAAATTGCACAAAATAAACCCTTTAGCCATTGTTTTATACTTATTTTACTGTGCATATCAATATTAGTATATCAGGGCTAAGAAATGCGGCGATATATGGGCTCATAAATATATATCTCAACACTGTCCAATAACACGAATATAAAAAACCTGACTAAAGTTAACTAAAGTACCAATTAAATGACATCTTATCTTCTCCGTCTTTCATCAATGCATTTAGAGTGACTGTACCCGAAAATACCCCCCCTTCCCCCCAAAAAAAGAAAATGACCATCTTTACTTGAAACTGCCCTAACTGATCTAAATAGTAATGTTAGTGAACAGTTCCCAAAGCGGCCCCGCGTGGTGAAGGTGGTGTGGGAGAGGTGGTTAGAAGGAGGGGTGGGGTGTTGGGGAGATACAGCGGAGGAAGAAGACCCCGCAGTGCGCGGTGATCAACCCGAGCGACAACAAGGAGCAACGCGCGGTGTTGTTTTGTTTGGTGGCCTCTTTTGGTCGCCAATGGATACGTCCTGGTCTGTTGTTCTCCTGGTAGCACTCACGGTGGTCCACTCCAGCGGCGCACTGGTCAAACGGGGTGAGACACAACTTGTGTGTATGTGTGTGTGTGTGTGTGTGTGCTCTTCTTTCAAACTCCTTTAACTTGTCAACCCTCTTTTTTTATTTACTCTAGAACTTTTTACTTTACTTGTTAACTTTTAAAAACTATGGGCCATATGGAGACTTTATCTTGAAATCTTCTTTTGAATAACTTGCCAAATTTTACTTCATTTGTAAATTTAGACTAGTTGTTCTCAACTTTTTATTTTATTTACATACGTCAACACTTAATTATCCGTTTTGGTGGCCGCATGGTCTAACATGCTCCTCTTGTAGTAGACTAGACTGCCGATGACGGGGAGATTGAGGTTCGAATCTCAATCGGATGTACTGAGGGTGGTTTTTACAAGATGGATTTTCCTCTCTCTCTCTCAGCGCAAATTCGGGTACACTTCCTTTAAATTTAACCTTCCCAATCTCTAAAACCATTAGCGTAATTAGTATATACACGTATAACCAGAACGGGCTGTTAAAAAAAGAGAAGAAAAAATAATAATTTGTATTTGCAATTTACAGTCACATATTTACAGTCACTTATCACCTTGTCATCTTCTATTATAATAGTACGCCCAATAATAAGTTTACAACTAAAAGGCAGTAAACATGTAAGGATATGAAAATGGTGGCTGTGAGTTTTGTTGCTGGTGATACTTACGGGCGATAGAGATTTAATAAAGGGTTATGCTTGCAGTCCATACTCCTGCCACATCCCTTAAATGCGGATTACTAGATTTTATTGAATAAGTTAGATTAGGTTACATTGCACTCACGACAGTGTTTATGATGGCCACAGCCCCTCTAGACCACAGGTCGCCAACACAGCGTCCACCAAATATAAATATTAATAAAACGTACAATACGAATGTTAAATAATTGGAATCAGAGATTTCGGAAAACACAGATCAACTTATCCCCAAGGCTTTCCAGACAGACAACAATTTTTGCAAACTAGTAAACCACTTTAAATTTCCTTTGAAGATTAGCTTAGTGATGAAGATTAAATTATATTTGGGATAATTCTTTCTATGCGAATCAGCATTATTCATACTGCAAAATATAGATCTCACCTTTCAGATGCTAATCCAAGGGACTTTTTAAGAACTGCAGTGTCAAAATCCGCCTCGGTGGCGTAGTTGGCTAACGCGCGAGTCATGTTGAGCTCGACCGCTGAGGACGGGGAGATCGAGGTTCGAATCTCGGTCGGGTGAACTGGGGGGGGAGGGTTCCTGAATGGTTTTCCACTCTCCCTCCACGTAAATGCGGGTTCATTTCCTCCAATTCAACCTTCCCAATTTCCAATCCATTAGCGTAATTAGTACTTAAAGCGTATAACCCGAACGGATAGTAAGACGCGGTACTAAATAATAAAATGCTGTGTCAAATTATGAGCCGGACTTTAAAAATGTAATCAGTGAAATAAAGTTAAAACCATTACATTAAACATCACATATTGAAATATTGTTTTTCTGAAAGTTTCACTAATTAATATTTTCTTTGTAAGATAATGTGACTTAATGTATTGCCAAAATAAATTAGTTATATTAATCTAGCTATGTATAAAAATAATAAATATATGCGCCTCATGAAAAAGTTCAGAAATTCAGATGCACCCTCGCTAACATAAAGGCTGCCAACCACTGCCCTGGCGACTGCCGCAGACCCCTTTCATCATTTTTCAGTGGCTCCAACCCTTCCCCCCTAGCCCTGCAAAATTTTTGGTTGCTGCATACCCCCTGCAAATATTTTGGCGACCTCAAACTCCCTACATATTTTTCGATGGCCGCAAAACCTACGGCTGCAAATCCCACGGAACCTTACGTATACTAATAACAAGTTATTTTCAAATTAAATTAAATCTGATTTAAAAAAATTCGTTCGTGGCAAATTTAGAAATAATGTAATTAAAGTTTAGATTTTAGGACAAATATGGTAAAAAGTTATATATATATTCTTTTCCGTCATAAGACATCTTATTATTTACAAGAGTCTTTAATATTACTTCTCGTGGCTACACGTTGTTAGTCGTAGTGTTTCTGTTCGTGGTTCATGCCCCGTGGAAGGTAGCACTTTTGTGATGTTATTCTCGCGTTGCATGTACCGGCCTATTGTTCTAGCTCACTATTCACAAGCTTAGATATTATACCGATTAGTTGAGGTGATTATGTGGTTAAAATCACTTATGTAAATTCAATGAAGTGTTTATTCAGCATTATCGCTGTAATGAACAGGGTGAATATGTTAGCCGATATCACACTCGCTGCTATTACACTTCTTAGGGAACTGGGAGGATTATGATGTGATTAGATCAAGATTGATCCAATATAGTGGCCAGCTCAGAATAATTATGCTCCTGACTTCAATTTGATTTACATATTTTTTTAAAGTTTTCTCTCGACGAACGTAGCTCTTAACTTCTCGGTGACTACTATGCGAGTCTTACTCATCCCTTTTTTTCCAACAGGGCTGTTTACGAAGGTTTTTGCTTCTAGAATGTTCGAACAACATTTTCCAATCATCCCTTGTATTTCGCTCCCTGTCCTTGTTTGGGTGGATTATAGAAAGAGACAAAAGGATGTTATATAACGTAGATATTTAGTGAGAAATATAATGTAAATAAAATACATTTCGAATATTATTACTACGTTGGAGTAGATCTGATTATCTTTATTAATTGATCAAAAGGAGTGTGTAAAATATAATCGTTACAAGGTGTGGAATATGGCAGTTCCAAAATCAGTAAGTTAATGAAATTCCATTTTTTATTTATTTGATTTAGGTTTTTTATGTTGTTTAATATATTTAAGATCTATTGAATATAAGTTCAACGCATCGACCTTCCCAAAATGTTTTAAAAATCTTAGTAAATATATCAGTTCACTTGGGGGTAGATCTATTTTTATTCGCTATTTTTAGTGCCCATAGTGGGTGAAAGTGACCTAAATTATTTAACTTAAGGGGACAGAAAAAGAAGGGCGGACAATAAGTAAATCTACAAACGGTACCCAGACTGGAATCGAGCACTAACCTCTCGAGTCAAAGTCAAGCACAAAACTGCACACCTAACTTTTGGGACTACATAAAGATCAAGGAAGATTAATACTCTCATAGATTGGGATAGCAGACTAAACATCAAGCTCGTCAAGTCTGGTTTTCTGCGTAACTAGGTGGTCACGGTTTTAATTCCAGTCGGGTGTACTAGGACTTGAGGTTTTTCCTGAAATATTTTTCCACTCTCTCTCCATGCAAATTCGATTAGTCATCTTAATTTCTACCTTTTTTTATACATATTCAGTTAGTATGATTAAATGCAGATAGCCCGGACGGATAGCAGAACGTGACGCCAAGAAAAAGAACTTAAATAAATGCTTGATTTGTTTTTGCACTACGTCTTACTACGCGTTACAGATTATACGCTTTGTTGATATCGATTAACAAGGCCCCCTTTCACAATAATCGTACCAATCTTTTTGTAGAATGAAGCCAGAGGGTCATAAAGCTGACCCACGTATGATTTTAAGAGTTTATTAAAGCAAGTCTATTAGATAAAAAACTCATTTGAACTACATGAAGATGAAATGTCACATCTCAACAATAAAACATTTATAAAATATATGATACGGTGCACCGAACAAACGTTCCCTCTCTTTTATCTCAAAATAGAGACATTTACTAAAAACTAGTAAGATTTTTTAAACGAAATAATATACATTGTTGCATAAACACGTCATAATTGAGCCTAAATTAAATAATACACACTGTTACAAAAACACTGAGAAATGGGGAACGTCTCTGTCCACCAAAAAGCATAAAAATAAATTTCATATTTTAAAGATCTGATTAAAAAATATATATTTGCTTGTAACTCAGAAACTATTGATTTTATAAATACATATTCCATATGAAAGATTTACATTTTTAATAATACTACAAACTTACAATGATAATCCTTTAGTATCTCAAATTGTTGTGGAGGTATTATCAAAATTGAATAGTTAAGCTTAAGCAATTTTCACGGGCAACTTAGAGTTGCTATTTTGATTGTAATGTTAAACCGTACCTTGATAAAAAAAAATGTAATAAAAATCTTTAGAGCAGATTTAACAAATATCTATATATATTTTTTCTATTTTTGCGCTAAAGTAAACTACACTTAATTTTATGGTTGGATATCTAATTAGTAAAACTCCTGAAAGGAACCTTATAGAAACCCTAGATACCAATTTTTAGCTCGATCAGTAAAATATTTTTGGCCCGAGGCCTAGATACAGTCACACAGACAGACGGCATCGTGAAAACCACACGGGGTCATGAAACGTCGACATTTTTATCAAATTATCAAGTACTCTTTTTTTTTTGACGATCACAATACTTCTCTCTCCAAAGAGTCAAGAGAAAGTCAAAACAATCGATGTGCAGAATATCTATGTTTCTGAGGGCACCCGCATGGCTTTGAGGGTAAACATCAGGCGTACCTAGCAATTGAAATATTCATGTACACTCTGCTCTAATAAATATAGAGCACCTTGAAAGTGAATTTATGATAGCGAAAAGACCAGAGACCTTTGTTAATATAACATTACTAATTTGATTTTATACAAGGATCTTGGTTCTCTATTTGAGCATCAAATCGTGAGTATCAACCTTGAATCAAAATCTTAAGAAGAAAAAATAGACCGTAGGTCTGAGAGTTTAACTTTCCCAAATTGGGCATGATCCCTCCTCACCCGTCGCCTTCCACTCCTAGTTCTGATTCTTTTCCAATATGTAGCAATTTTTAACTAAATGGTAAATTAATAGTCTAGGCAAAGGCGTAAATAGAGTTGATGGCGCCCTAGGACAAATAAAATGGCACCCCTTGGAAACGGCTCTTTAAATTTTGACTGAATTCTTAATATTGGTACTCAAAGTGGTTACTAGTTTTAACACTGGTTACAAAATAATAGAAATAAAATAAATTATTACTGTTAAAAAATTGAGACCTCTATTATTGTTAATGAAGTTTGTGCCCAGGCCACGTGCCCTTCCTGCCTCACTCTAGTTACGCAACTGAGTCTAGTAGATACAGTAAATATAGTTATTATTATTATTATTATTATCACCACGTCTTACTACCCGTTGGGGTTATACGCACTTACGCTAATGTGTAATGGTAGGGTGATTGTGAGATGAAATGGAGGACCTACAGTTTAACGTGGAATCCGAACCACGGTGGAGGCCTGGCATTCCCCACATTCACAAGATGTCTTGTCAGAGGTGAAGGAAGGGTTTGGTAATCAGATAAATCTGTGCCGGGACCGAGGATTGAACCCCGGCCGCCAGCACAGAAGTCTGCCACCTTACCCCTAGACCGCCAGGTCACTTAAATACAGTTAAGTTTGTCTTAAATCTATGTTGCACTAGCTAAGGCTCTAATGGGCCGTTTATATATTTATAGTCCCAACTTGACACACACTTTCACTAATTATGAATATTATTCATGGTCCGAGGGTTCAATGATTCAGACACATTTCTAATATCATGATGAAACAATGCTTCGATTCTAACCTCAAGTTATCAAATTAAATAGGAATTAATTCTCAAAAACGTATTTCTTGCATAAAATAATTATTAAATAACAATTTTAAAATAAAATTATTTAAAGAAATGAATTTAAGATATTAGATTCAATTCCCAGCATCACAAAAAAAAATAGTATGGAACTCCGCATGGACTTTCTCGCTGTATTGTTTGAAAATGGAGATATTTACTGAAAACTCGTAATATATGTGAAACGAAATAATATACACTAGCAAATACAAGCATAAATTGCACTATATTTATGTAAAACTTATTTTTGTTGAGTCCCGGTTTTAAATTTTATAATTTTGTTTTTAAAGAATTAATGTTCTCATTTGTATGTTTGAACCGGTAAAAAAGATAAATGTTGAGTCCACAAGGATCAACACTTCGTATTAAAATTTCTACTTCCTGTTAAAATTTTCGACATTTTATTAGGTGTTGAAAAGCTTCATGCCATCGCATTGCTGTTAAATTCCTAATTTATAAATGTTGACCAACAAAAAATGTAAATATTGACTATTGAGTCTAAAATGGATATAGATCATTGTTGTACAAACATTTCTCCTAAGAGGTTTAAGGAAAAACAGCATAAACTTTTAGAGACCTGCTTATATTTAATTACTCTATGGCAATGGAGAATTATTGCGTTAAAACTTAAGTAGTATCTTTTTACAACTAAAGCTCACAAAGTTGTATTAATATATTTGCCAATATCTCAGAAACTGTTGGATTTATGAAAATATATTTCATATAAAAGGTTTTTATTTCTAATAGTACTACGATTTTGCAATGTTAAGTTAATAATATCTCAAATATATGCGGAGATACGGAAGTTTCTGCTTCTGTAAAGTACCCTAAAATTAATTTTAATGGTAAAATGAAAATAACCAGTTTATTTATAATCTTAATCAACACCTAGATACAAATTTTAATCAAAATCCTTAGAGTCGATTTTGAGAAAATCGATTTTCCTCCTTTTGTCCTTTCATACACTACTCTTAATTTTAGGTTTAAATAGACACACAGACAGAAGTCATTGCAAAGACAAATTTTTAGGTTTTGGGGGGTCTTGAGACGTCGATATCCATCAAAATTTCAGCTTAGATTTTCTTTTGCGGTCGCAATACTTTTACCTTTTGTGTTCGAAAAGTTAAAAAATATATATACTTACGTATAGCTTGAAATTGATTGGTTTTACAAAAATAGTTTTTTTTTAATATTTGTATTATAAAGAGACCTACATATTTGTAGCGATAAGTAATTCATATCTCAAATAGTTTAGGATATATTATATAAAAAAAGATAATTTACGCATCAGACCGGAGCCCTTAAAATCATTTTGCCGAAATATTGAGTAAGGCCATTTTGTTTGGAATATTTATAAATGTTTAGAAATGAAATTTAATCAAAATTGTTAGAGCCGATTTTGAGAAAATTGACTTTTTCGCTTTTTGCCCTTCAGTAAATTACCCTTAATTTTAGGGTTAGATATCCAATTTCAAAAACTCCTTGGGGAAACCCTATGAAAACCCTAAATACCAAGTTTTAACCCAGTTGGTAAAATAGTTTAGGCACTAGTTGGGGGTACAGACAGACAGACAGAAAGTCAAAAACGACATTTTGGCTTCGGGGAGTCACTAAACGTCAAGATTCATCAAAGTCTTGAGTTAGATTTTTTTTTGACGATCACAATACTTTCTCTACCTGTAAGATAGCGATAAAGTAAAAATTAGTAATATTCACAACGATGAATTGATGGTTATGTCATTTTTCAATATATTTTTTTGTGATTATAAAATAATCAACTCATTCAAAAAATTCATGTTAAATATCCACTTTTTTTTAAATCACCGCGTCCTACCTTTTCAGGTTAGATGCATGTATGATAATTATAATTTATTGTAAACGCATTAAAGCTGAACAGGTAATAGGACGCGGTGATCAAAAACACTAGTCAAAAATAAAATATGTGATAGTATTTATGACAAATATATATTTTTTGTATTAATATTCGAATTAATTTCATTTGATACTAAATAACAATTGTTCGCTTTTTTTTCGATTTTACGTTACGTTACAAAAAATGCTAAAATGACTTTAAATATAAATTGATCACCATTTTAATGTGATGTCATGTTTCGCGAAGTTAATATATATATATATATATATATATATATATATATATATATATATAT
>CABFOV010000371.1:143789-175387 GCA_902141375.1 Timema poppense
GGGGGGGGGGGGAATTTTTTTCTAAACTGTCTATTTACCTTCCTACAAATGTGGATACAGACCATCTGAAATTCAACCTTTCTTAGCACATTAGCTTAATTAGTATATATGTGTATAATCTGAACGGGTAGTAAGAAACAGTGCTAAAAATAAAAACAGAGTGTTTTTCTCTACGTTTTGCTACACGTCGGGGATGTACCTATTTTACCACACTAATCTATTAGGGATGAGGAAAGTAGAGTTATAGATGAAATGTATTCAAATTTGAGGGGGAGAGGGAGAGGGTAATAAACAATTTAGTAGTAAAAAAAAAGTATTTGAGCCTTGACCCCCACGCCATTAGTAAACCAGACTTGATGGGTTTGACGTTTATTCTGTATGTCCACTAATGCAGATAAAAATGAGAAGTCAATTCACTTTATCAATTCTCTTTATTATTACTAATCATGTTAGAACTTTAAATGTTGAAGTTGGTTAGTCCTTTTAAATGCACGTAAAAACATTTTATGAAGTTAAATTTTAAAATAAAACCAAATGTGTTTTTTTGTGTATTTATTGAGTTAGTTCTAAGCTGACTGTTTATATTAGCACACCAGAATTTATATAAGTGAGAGTAAAAGGCCTATCAATTTTTTTTTGCCAGGAAAAGTATTTTCACATATCATGCAAGGTTATTTTACAAGACACAATCGACATGAAACCCAAGCCTCGTCACTACTTCTCCTCCTAAGGAAGTTTTGATATGGATTATCATCCGTCAAGAAAAAATTTCGTTTACTCCGGCCGAGTTTGAACCAACGATCATCGGTATCTAAGGCGAGCACTTTATCCCGAGACCATCGAGGTCAACTAAATTAAATTTAAGAATGTCTGGACCACATCTCATTACCTGCCCAGAGTCCAGCCTCAACACATTTTAACCAAACTAATGGGTTAGGCGTGAGGTATTTATATTTTTAGAAGAAGTGCAGCTGCATTTTCTTGAAGGCAAAGTGTGACACTATTTAAGAAAATATCACCTCAGTACATGCGACGGGGATCCAACCCCTGGACTTCCCGTCACCGACATATTAAACCAAAATAAACTGATGATTTTGTCTACATGGTCACTGGTTCGAGTTTCAGATATCTTTAACTCACTTCTTCTTTCAGCATTGGAGCGAAATGAAAAAAAATAATTTTAGTATCGTGTCTTACTTAGGGTTTACTATTCGTTCGGGCTACACGACTATGTATTAATTACACTAATGGGTCAAGAATGAGTAAAGTTAAATTTATTGGAAGTGTACCTGCATTTGCGTTGAGGGATAGTGGAAAACATTTTTTTAAACACACCCTTACACCCGATTGGGATTTGAACCCTGATCTCTCAATCGTAGGCAGTCCGGTCTATTGCGAGAGTGATGCCTTAGACCATGCTGTCAACCAAAGTAGTTAATTTTTTTTATCATAAATTTCTTCCAGATTCCTCATTCGCAGTGGTATTCGAGTGGTCACACGGTCTTTGGAGTCACTCTCGTGTTAAACCAGATTGCTTGTAACGGGGAGTTTGGGGTTAGAATGCCGGTCGGGTGAGGGTGATTTTATCTAAACGGTTTTCAACTCTTCCTCCACGCAAATGCGTTTACAATTTCTTATAAATTCAACTTTTCTTATACCTAATACGTTAGCATAATTAGTGTATATGTTTACAGCCCAAATAGAGGGTGAGAAAAGGTGACGAAAACAATAACAAATTTGACACACTGGAGATTATTTAAAAAATGATATTTTCATTATGGTTTTCTCATCCTCCTTTTGATCCATGCCTATGAATTTCTCCGGTCCCCCTCCTTCGCTTTTAAAGGAAAACGTTAATAGTTCATGGGTCAATTACATAGACTAAGTACGCCTCAAGTGCAGCGCTACACTAACTACAAGATATCTGCCTAATTTCTAAAGGCTGCACCCTCGCTGCTGACACATCGCCGAGCTATGAACATTGATGTGTGGTGACGATGAAACCAAACTAGTGATCCTTATTGGTGCATTTATCTTGCATCAGCGCTGCCCAGTGCCATCCTCGATATAGCGATGATAACAAATCAGTTTGTTTTCCGAGTCTCAAGCATCGCCGGACATCTCGAAACTTGAGCGGTGATGGGTTCCTTCACACAATTTATTGTTAAATAAGATTAAAAATTATACAGAAAGGTCGGTTGTAACATCCTTAAGTGCTTGAAAAACCTTTTTGGAGCTTGAGCTCCTTATAGAACTGGTGAAAGTAACCTTGGCGATGGCGATCTTAATTCAAAGGGTGCACTCCATACCTTCTTCCTTTTCTCCTTGTCACAAACATTCTTTCTCAAAAATGAATCACTATCACTGTCATTAGATGACTGATACAGCATCGTTCCTTAACACAAAACACGTTCCAGTAACACGAAACACGACCCGCCAACCTCTTATGCCAGCATCTTACAGCAATATTAACAGATACTGGGTAAATGCTCCATAGCAAGCATCATAGCTGCATGCGAGCAACGAGGTGCTTGGCGAGCATCCATGAGGCATGCAGCGAGGTGCCTGGCGAGCATCCATGTGCCAGTAGCGAGGTACCTGACGAGCATTCATGTGCCAGTAGCGAGGTGCCTGACAAGCATCCATGTGCGAGTAATGAGGTGCCTGGCAAGCGTCCATGTGCGAGCAACGAGGTGCCTGGCGAGCATCCATGTGCGAGCAACGAGGTGCTTGGCGAGCGTCCATGTGCGAGCAACGAGATGCTTGGCGAGCATCCATGTGCGAGCAACGAGGTGCCTGGCGAGCATCCATGTGCCAGTAGCGAGGTGCCTGACGAGCATCCATGTGCAAGCAACGAGATGCTTGGCGAGCATCCATGTGCGAGCAACGAGATGCTTGGCGAGCATCCATGTGCGAGCAACGAGGTGCCTGGCGAGCATCCATGTGCGAGCAACGAGGTGCTTGGCGAGCATCCATGGGCATGCAGCGAGGTGCCTGGCGAGCATCCATGTGCCAGTAGCGAGGTAAAGCAACGAGGTGCCTGGCGAGCATCCATGTGCCAGTAGCGAGATGCCTGACGAGCATTCATGTGCCAGTAGCGAGGTGCCTGACGAGCATCCATGTGCCAGTAGCGAGGTGCCTGACGAGCATCCATGTGCGAGCAACGAGATGCTTGGCGAGTATCCATGTGCGAGCAGTGAGGTGCTTGGCGAGCATCTATGTGCCAGTATCGAGGTGCCTGACGAGCATCCATGTGCGAGCAACGAGGTGCCTGGCGATCATCCATGTGCCAGTATAGAGGTGCCTGGCGAGCATCCATGTGCCACTAGTGAGATGCCTGACGAGCATCCATGTGCCAGTATCAAGGTGCCTGGCGAGCATCCATGTGCCAGTAGCGAGATGCCTGACGAGCATCCATCTGCCAGTAGCAAGGTGCCTGGCGAGCATCCATGTGCCAGCAGCGAGGTGCCTGGCGAGTATCCATGTGCCAGCAGTGAGGTGCCTGGCGAGCATCCATGTGACAACAGTCAAGATGCAGCATAAACGTACAATAATGGAATAGGCCAGTATCATAAAGCGAAACTGGCCCAATCAATTATGGTCTAGGTAGGTGTAGTCTTGTGTTTAGTATAGCACCGCATTTGAAGCGTACAGAATCTGACTATCAAACTGGCCCTAAATATTGATAATCAAACTTTAAAATAATGTCTATCTTCCACTAGGCCGTTAAAGTATCCGATGATTTTTTGCCACATCTTTGTTCCAGTTGTAGCTATACGCATATATTAATTACGCTAAAGAAAAATAGATTAACAATATAGAATTTTAGAGAAAATGTTTCCAAATTTACGTTGAGGGAGAGTGGGAAACCATTTAATAAACACCTCCCTCAATATATCTTACCAGGACTCGAACCCTGATCGGCAATCTAATATTACATGGGATTGATGCATTAAACCATACAACCATTGATGTGGGTTATCCAATGTCAGTTTTTAAATATTTGATTAATTTTATATTTAAAAAATAGCATTTGACTTTTTTATACCGTGACCAAACTTTTTTTGGTGGTAAACATTGATAAAATTTTACTATATTACTAATAATATTTAAAAGGTATTGATAATCTATATAAAAAATGACAGCTGAAGAAGATATTATTTTACATATGAATAGATGAAAATGTTTTTGTTAACTTTTGTAGTTGTCAAAGAAGTTTCTTCCTATATGAATCAGACTACAGCTACAGCCAGGAAATTTGTTTTACATAAAAGGGAATATACTTTTAGCGTGAGTATTCTATATAACAATATTCATGCCATAATTTATTTATCTTGATAGCAAAATTATTTTGATCAATCCTTTTGCCAGCCGATTTTCTTATTGTAACTAGCATGATGGGAGCGTGGGAAAGGGGTAAAACGGGAAAAGGGCCCTACAGAGGAACTTGTATAGCTGGACAATAAGGTATAAATATTTCTTAATGAATAAGCTATCGTCAAAATATACCATAGGGGCATTTAATTATTACGTAAGCTTATTTTTGGCCATTTTAAATTTCCTTCCCCTTTTGTGAGCAAAAATAAGCAAACGCCCAATCTTCCTTCCTCATCTTGCTTACCTTGTATTTGTCGTGTTTTTTTTTGTTTTTTTGTGTTATATTATCAAGAACAACCATTATTTTTACGCAATTTATAAATTGCTGGTAATTATTAACGTAGAGGTGTAAATTAATGATGTGAAATAATCAACAATAAATTTTGTTGTAAGCTGAATTTTAAATTTATTGTACTAAACAAGTAAAATTAAAAAAGGTTATAATTTTTTTAATTCATACTTAATTTAAATTACAAAGAAGGATTATTAATGAATAAATGAATTATTATAGTTATAAAAAAAACTAAACCACTTTCGAACTGACGGTCAAGGTCTTTGTATTCACGTCAAAACACCTTTAATTATTATGTGTCCATTCATGGTGGCTGGGTCACTGCTCCATTCTTGTCTGTTACTTTTTATGGGCTAGGGAGTGGCCTGGTGGTCTAGGGGTAAAGCGTCAGCCTTCTATGCTGGCAGCCGGGGTTTAATCCTCGGTCCCAGCAAAGATTTATCTGATTACCAAACCCTTCCTTCACCTCTGACAAGACATCTTGTGAATGTGAGGAATGCCATGCCTCCACCGTGGTTCGGATTCCACGTTAAACTCTAGGTCCTTCATTTCATCTCACAATAACCCTATCATTACACATTAGCGTAAGTGCGTATAACCCGAACGGGTAGTAAGACGCGGTGCTAATAATACTAATAATAATAATAATAATAATAATAATAATAATAATTTATGGGCTAGGGGAATGGTAAGTTGTTTTGAATTAAGTTAAACTATGTTAACCTAAAATATTTATAGTAATTTAAGCATTTGAAAACCAAATATGGTCCACATTTGGACATTCATTTGTCTTGGTTTACCAAGGAGCCACTATCCCAAAAAATTTATTTCTATTTCAAACATTTAACTTTTAGATTTTGGCACCTTTATTATATGTTCGACAATATTTCTTTTAGTGTAGCTAATTGATTTTTGTTAATAATTGCACGGGGCACATTGGTATATAAATCTTTCAAACATTTTAAGAAACCTTTACCAATTGTTATTGTTTACAGATTTTTTTAATGACAATATGTTTATTCATGCCTACTTTGCAACGTATCATTTAGTCTAAATAATTGTGATGGATTAAATAGCCAAGCTCCTACTTTAAGGCAGGCGATAGACGCGCAGAAATCATCAGATACATTATGATAAGATCACGAGCTATCAGATAATGCAGCCATCTTTAACTCGTGAGGGCTTTATGCTACCAATATTACAATGACAACTGTATGAATGCGCATATAATGATTTAATCCATCACTTTATCCTTGGTCTGAATTTTAAAAAAAACACACTAAAAACCATCACTAGTACTAGGCCTTACAAGAGATAAATTGAAAGTGTTCTTACTTTCGGTAACAGTCACTCTAAAATAAGTGATATGAGCCGAATAAGGTAGTTGACACTTAAATGGTTCGTTTCAGCTTTCATTGACGGATTACACAATGGGCCCTATCTTATGCCGGGATCACGATCAACTTAACTTAACTTAAAAAACAGATGTGTGATTACGATTCACGTAAATTAACGTAACAACTCGAGCCAAACTTCATCATTCTAAAGCATGTCTTTTGATCTGTGATTTGTACTATTTGTAAAGTGATGATCTGTGAATGTTTGTTGTTTTCTATCGATATAATAAATATGTATCATTAAATGTTTTTGATAAATTTAGCTTTCCTATTATAGTTTAATTATTTTGTTTCAATGTCTGATCACTAGAAATGAAGCTAAAACGTAAACCCCGGTCATAAATGATTGGTCGACTAGATCACGTGATACCCATCATGTAACGTTCACTTAATCTTAAAGACCTCCTAGGACATCTATTAAGCTAAGTGAACTGCAAGTGAACGTTAAGTCAACTGCATCGTGATCGCTCCCATTTAAAAATATGAGGAGAACCTTTACCTTAAGTTAGGTTAAGTTGATCGTGATCCCGGTATTATAAGCCGCGCCCTAATGGAACCATGCAGAGGGTTTGGCCAAACTGGTGAGTGTGCGATTAGCAAATAGCTCTCGATAGCTGTTGACGAGGAGGATCTGAATCTTGGTTCACTGAACTGAGGGTGGTTTTTGACAAGTGATTTATCGTTGTGGTTTACTCATCCTCTCTCCACGCTAATGGTGATTCTCATTTGTAAAGGCCTACTTTGATTATAATATTGAAGTATTTTAACATATCAGTTTTACACACACACATATATATACATATATATATATATATATATATATAGGTATGGTTTATGATCTTCCCATTTAAATTAGGTCACGCGCACTCGCTGCAGTCTGGCCACCTCTCATTACAACCAATATGTTCTATTTTATATTTTAATCGCTCGCTCGCCCAGTCTGGCCGTCCACTTATTGGTCTGTTACCTTTCAGAGAAAACGTAGCGTACATAATACAACTAATATAAGTGTTTCACTAACTTTTACCAGTAACGGATCACTTGATAGTGGTTCAATGTACAGGTGCACCCTCTCACCTTAATATAATATACGCTTGTTCTCTTACTGAAACTGTAAATTCTAATAATGTACATGTATATTAAGAACGAATATTGTACTCTTTTAACTCTTGGATATAATATTAATTTATTCCCCTGTGGTCCCGTCTGCTGACTACCTGACACACTACCGTGGAACACAGTTTGATAACTAACCAATACCTTATAGCCTCTTACATATTTTATATTATTATTAGCACCGCGTCTTACTACCCGTTCGGGCTATACGTACTTACGCTAATGTGTAATAGTAGGGTGATTGTGAGATGAAATGGAGGACCTACAGTTTAACGTAGATTCCGAACCACGGTGGAGGCCTGGCATTCCCCACATTCCCAAGATGTATTGTCAGAGATGAAGGAAGGGTTTGGTAATCAGATAAATCTATGCCGGGACCGAGGATTGAACCCCGGCTGCCAGCATAGAAGTCTGACACCTTACCCCTATACCGCCAGGCCACCAACACATACATATTTTATAGAGTCAATAAATTAATTACATGAAATGAAGTGACGTGTAAATGAAGGTGATAAAATACGGTAGACTAAAATATTGGACTAGGTACTAGACTACTCACACTTAAAGCCAAAAATTAAGAAAAATATCAGAATGTATTTAAAGTTAGGCCTACTCATCGCTGGCTATGATTACGTGTCGAGTTTTACATTTCAACATTTTTAGCAACAGACTCGATTGAAACATGTTTACCCTTGACTGTCTTTTTGCTCTAGTAGCCAAGGCACCTGGCTACTGATCTAGAAGTCCTGGATTGTTTAGTCCTACTGTAGGTATTTTTCCTGAGAGGGGTACCATATTTCGTTTATTCACGCTTAAGTTAGGTTCAAGAATTCCTTTGTCACCACGCCTTCATAATCACTACCACCCCATGATCTCATATATATATATATATATATATATATAATATATCTCATATATATATATGAGATCATGGGGTGGTAGTGATATATATATATATAAACAAAAAAGTATAAATTTCATATTACAAACGAATAGACGATAAGTCTTATAAAAGGAATGAATACTCTCATTAATAAAGTATTAAACAGGCCTGGATTTTGATGACTTAAAAATACCTTTAAAATGACATAGAAAGATTAAAATATAACTTCAAATTTAACAAAAATACCTAAACTTATGAGTGAAAGCTCGTAATGACGCTACACGATTAAATCAAATGCGCACTTGAAAAATGAAAACAAAACAAAAATAAATGGAATGAAAATTATTTAACAACTAAACTCTCGCATTCTACTAAATGTAATATTGATTTACGGAAGTAATAGCTACCCCCTTCCAAAGTAACCCTTTCTAGCGCGGTTGCAAGTTTTCACAAGGAATGCGTATTTTACAACCCCCTTTTAAGTAAAGAGTATACGAAGTTCATTGACGACATTGTCTTCTCATTTTGATAAATCAATCTTTAAAAAATATATGTTTTAGAACATATGCATTTGTAAAAAAAAAAAAAAAGATGTAATTATTCTACATTAATGCCTAGAATGCCTCACAAAGGCATACCAATGATTAAATATGTCCAAAACCAAGAAAATATGGCCTAAAAGTCCAAAATAACAAAAAATGACCAAATATTCCCTTATATAAAATGTCCACAACGAGGCAATAATGAACAGAATATATGTACTCATGAGACCTATCAGTGATGTATAAAAAAAAGATGACATGTCATCAAAATACAATTCCAAGTTGTAAGTATAATCTAGCAATAAAAAAAATCACAACTCTTGATACATTTTTAAAACAATTTACAAGAATGTATACCAATTAATTGTATATTGGATTTTATTGGTTAGATTTACTTATGAAAAATATCCCATGGTGTGAGTCTGCCATCAAGCTACACTGACCGAGCGGCCGCCGGCGTAACACCTTTAAAATAAATAGCAAAAAAACAACTGTAGCCTCAAGGGAAAGGTTTGTAGTCCATGCAAGCGTTAACGTCACCAGGGTCCCTTATTTCTCGCACTTAAAAAAAAGTAACAACACTAAGTAGAGAGACATTGAACCACCATTTTATACCAATTCTTCATTGAAGAAATGAACAAATTATTGTCAATTATCGCGATCACTCGCCCCTCTTATTACACGAAAGCTGTAATTAGGACCTGCTTGATCCTCATACAGGTTCATATATCGTTCATTAACCGATCCCGATTTACATATCTCGTTCTTAAAAAAAAAAACATGTATACACACAGGACTATCCTGTTTTCTTTGAAAGCTGGATATTTTCTACCGTTTCTTTTTCATTTTTCTTTCTTTATTTTTGTATCCAAATTAAGTATTTGCATGATCTGACACTAAAAATTATACAAGTCCATGATGCCTATATATTTTTATCTCCCATAGTATTTCTTTATATATATATACATATAAAAATTTGTCTTGACTCTCGTCTACTCCAGCCGGTTTTCTTAATAAAATATGGTCCTATGTAAGTTACACACAACGTAGCTCCCGGGCTGAACCAAAAGTTATAAGGAATTAGACAGCACCCCCCACCCACCCACTCCCACCACACCCCCTTAGGGGGGTTGACTCCTCCTCTCTAAGCAGCCACCGACCGATACCAGCTACCTTTTTTTTTATGAATTGTAATATTTACCGTAAAGGAAAAGCTAAACATAAGAACGGTGTTACAAAATTAAGCGTCACGTAAGAAGATCACACACGCTTCGGTGGCTGCGTGATCTAATGTGCTACTCCCGCAGTAGACTATACTGCCGATGACGGGGATATAGAAGTTAGCATCCGGTCAGTTGAATTCCTAAATTGTTTTCCACTCTCCCTACACACAAATGCGGATACACTTCCTCTAAAATGTATCTTTCCTTAACCCTAAAAACCATTAACGTAATTAGCACATATATATAGTGTTCAAACTGGTAAGTAAGACGTGGTGCTAAAAAAAATCCACTTTTGTCTTCTAGCCAGAAAAAAACTTGATTGAAAATATCTACCGCACGCAAGGGGTTGCAATTTTAAAATTAGTAACCCTTGTGTATAAACATGTGCACTTCAAAGCAGTTTGATTAGATTGTTTTAAATTTATTATAAACTGGGACGGAAGAAATTAAATGAAGAGTTGTTTTTTTCTATATGTTTGAAACAAAGAATAGCATTGCCCGCGGTAGTCACGCAACAACACCGGGTACTCCGTAAAAGTAATACTTTTAAACCAAATAAAGACAAAATGTACGACATAAACGTATATACCATCTTATAATATATATTATACAGAATTTCCCCAGATTTCCTACTTATTTTGGTGGAATAGGTGAATTTTAATAAATTTGTTAGTTACATGTTTATCTGTAAATCATTTTTATACAAGATACAAGTAGGGTATTTGCAATTTGCCACAATTGTTTATATAATGTTTACTATTTTATTTCTAGACCCATATTAACGATTGAAGTGTATGTATGTATTTTTAATGACATGTCACATAGAAAGGGCGAACTTTAGTGATGTCAGGGAAAGATTTCCAAGAAGATTTCTTAAGATCTGTTCTACAAACAGCGCAATCCATGCCTAGGGTTCCATACAATCATAGGTGCATTGCAGAAACATTCAGAAACGCGATAAGGAGGCAGTTCAAAAAATAACCCCTGAATTGATGTGTACCAAAATGTGGCTGGCCATTTTTAAATTTATAGAGCCACTGATGAAGCACACGTGGAAAGTAATAACTAAAGTTTTGAGCTTTGTATGTTATTTTTATCAATTAAAACATTATTTTGGGTACATATTTAGCTGTATATATTACAATCATCTAATTTAAAAACTTGTTTGAAATTCTGCATAGTCCACTAAAATCAGTAGGGAATTTTGGAACACCTGTAGCTTGGAGGAAAAAATAATAATTAAAAATTGGCTATCACTCTTGGCAAACCTTAAATATCTCCCCCTTTTCCTGCCTAAAAAAATCTAGAATACTGTAATTAATTTATGTACATACAACATTTCCCATATAGATATTTTGAACAAATTCAAAATAACAATTTTCGATTAACTCAAAATGTTCAATTATCAGTCTTCAATAAATTATAATTGGATTTTTTTATACAAAAAAACAAAATATTATTCTATTTATGACTTAGAGCACTCTTCATTAATACATTTTAAACAAAATCAATAGAGCCATTTTCAAAAAGTAAGCTTCACTTTGATCTTGTCCGACACCTTAGATCAGTCGGTAGTATGTTTGTCTACTGAGTTAAGGGTCCCGGGTTTAATTCCTGGCATGGCTGAAAAATGTATCATTGGTGAAATGTGGGTTTCCTCTTACACAGTGATGAATTAACGGCCGGGGGGCTGGGTGTTGTGTTTGTTCTAGATTTCAAGTTAGTTTATAAGTCATGTACTAATATAATCAGTAGATTCAGAAAGTGCACGTTAAATACCTTGAATAAATGAAATGCAAAACTATGGTCTTTAGGCCAAGCTATCTATTTCCCTGGATTGAAACTTGATCCCTTCTCTGCAAAATTAATCTAGTGTGTGGGCCTATATTGTAACCTTAGGAAGTACAGTAGATACCTACTTAGAGTTTAATGTTCTTCACATGTTGATATCAAGAGTTGTTAAATATATGTAATGAGCATAGCGGCCATACTTTTTAAATGAAGAGAAAAAGTTGTCATTAAATTCCAGGACACCCTTAACAGATATTCAACAAATGTTGGTATCAACATGTGAAGAAAGTCAAACTCTATGTTTGTACCGGAGCAATATTTTATATATTTTGACCTAAAAATAATGTTTTTCTATAAAAACTGCTGACTGACCTTTTCTCGCGTCCCCTACACCCCCACTTTAACTGATGGTTATTGAGCACGCTAACCAAGGCTGGGCCTATGCTGATTTGACCTTGCATTTGTTCTTGTCCGTGGTTGAAAGCTCTGAGATGGAAAGCGTTAATTTGGTGTGCTAAAACAAGGCCGAGACTTATTTTTTACCAGCACATCTTACTATCCGTTCGGGTTATTATGTGGTTGATTACGTTAATGTGCTAGGGATGAGAATGATTGAATATTTGATAAAGTGTACTCGCATTTGCTTAGAGGAATATTATTATTATTATTATTATTAGCACCGCGTCTTACTACCCGTTCGGGTTGTACACACTTACGCTAATGTGCTATGGTAGGGTTATTGTGAGATGAAATGGAGGACCTACAGTTTAAAAAGGAATCCGAACCACGGTGGAGGCCTGGCATTCCCCAAATTAAAAACATGTCTTGTCAGAGGTGAAGGAAGGGTTTGGTAATCAGATAAATCTTTGCCGGGACCGAGGATTGAACCCTGAACGCCAGTATAGAAGTCTGACACCTTACCCCTAGACCACCAGGTCACCTAGAGGAAGAATAGAAAATCATATAGGTAAACCTACCCTGAGATACACACGACCGGGATTCAAGCCCTGATCTTCCCGTCATCGGCATTACGGTATTTTGTGAGTGTGACGTCTTATACCGTACGTTAACCGAAGTGAGTAAGGCTGAGTGTTGTTTTAGTGTTAGAGTGGTGACTGTCCAGCCCTAACTTGCCACTTAATCTACATTCACGCTCTGACGTTATTTTTTTTTAATCTAAAAATACTCACGCACTTTTATTCACAAACAAAATTTTTTCACTAAATGCCAAGCTCATTTAGTTTGGTTTTTAGGTGACGGAGAGATTGAGGCTAAAATTTCAGCGTGGCGTATTTTTATTTTTATTCTTCTTTAATGGCTTCTCATTCCTCGTCTTCCACGAAAGTGTGGACACATTTCCTCTAAATTCTACCTTACTATTCCCTAGAAAAAAAATCAAACATTTTCTTTGCGGCCCACATTGATAGCATTTAACATAGTATTTGTCTTATTTTATAGGTATTTATAATACTTATCAAAAGTTACAGCTGCAGACATGACTTGATGTATTATTATTATTATTATTATTATTATTATTATTAGCACCGCGCCTTACTACCCGTCCGGGTTATACGGATTTACGCTAATGTGTAATGGTAGGGTGATTATGATATGAAATGGAGGACCTACAGCTTAACGTGGGATCCGAACCACGGTGGAGGCCTGGCATTCCACACATTCCCAAGTTGTGATTAGTTCACGTCTTGTCAGAGGTGAAGGAAGGGTTTGGCAATCATATAAATCAGTGCCGGGACCGAGGATTGAACCCCGGACCCCCAGAACAGAAGTTTGACACCTTACTCTTAGACCACCAGGTCACCTGACTTGATGTATTAATATATTAAGATTGTTTTAGTAAATTTAATAACTAAATTAAACTACTGTTCTTCCTAGCAAAACCATACTATAAATATTCATCCTTCATTTGGTTTGAAAGCAAGCATAGTGGTAGGGATTCGGAGTAGCGGTCACATGCAAGGGTGGCCCAAGGTAGATTTTGCGACTGGGTGACATTACTCTTTGGCAGCCCCCTGTATTAGCGGGGAATAATAGGAAAATATGGAAATAATCTCCAAACCAACCAATCCAAATCTAACGTAACCTGAGTATGATAATAAAATAATTAATCTGATGGGAAATTCCACAAATGGTAATAATTGGTAATCATATTCCAAACGTTTCAATGCGAGATTGTACGAATAGGATTAGGATTACAAAGAAACCTAAAAGAACATGTTTTATAGATAAAGTTCTATTTTTATTATAACAAACACACTGATAAAATGAACGGTTTATGGGATGATTGCAAATAACTGTTTCAGGGCACTATTTTTACAAAATAGGTTTGGAGGTTATTTTCATTGCCCATACTACGTTAGGCTAGGCTGGCGCTTTGTTTGGTGTCCCGCCTCGATCTAGCACCCTGGGCAACCACACAGTTCGCCCCCGCCCCTAAGGCTACCCCTGGTCATATGCACCGACAATTTTTTTTTTTTGCGTCAAACCACTTGTTCAAACCTTAGAGCCAAACTACAATATACCTTTATTGGTGGTCACATTATCTAAGATGTTACGCTCACATTAAACGGATTTTCTGACTATGGGGAGGTCGGGGTTCGTATCCAAGCTAGGCGTATTTAGGGTGTTTTACTTTGAATAGATTTTCAGCCTATTCTCCCAAAAATGATGGTACGTTTTCTATAGATCAACTCTTCCTTTCTCAATTCCAACCCCATTAGTTTTTTTTTAAATGCATAAAGCCCATATGGACCGTAAAAAGATAAATTATTACAAACATTAACTTACAAATTTAATGTAAGCGACGATTATCAACTACTATATATATAAAAATAATTAATTCTTAACTGTTTCACATTATCATGAGTGGGCCTACGTTTATTTTTACCGTAATGTTTTGTTTTCTAATTATCGTGATGGCCATAGGATAGGCAACGGAAACTATCTGAACCTCGACTCTTTAAGATGGGTGCGATCATCGCAGAGATAATCATAACCTTTTTGCGCCCCCCTTCGTCCCATCAAGAGGTACTACAATGGGCCGTGGGAATAAACGTCCCGACGGTGGGAAAAGGAGCAGAGAAGAGAGACGTGCGGCGAGATATCTCATTGTTTGTCGAATGTAGGTGGCTTCCTCCTTGTATTTCGTTCCTTGGCCTCGAGGAAGGTCGTGAGCAATGCTCCCTTTGGATGAGAGCTCCTCCCCATTGTTCTCGTTTGGAGAAGCGTGTTGACGGGCGTCATCAACCTCCGAAACTTTCGGGCCAACTGAAACTTCAAGCGACTGACCAAAACTGTGTGTACCTTCCCTAGTATTAGTTCTATTCCTTGGGTCATGCATGCCGAAACCCGCATCGGTGGGCACGTGGTCTAAGTGTCAAGCTCATTTTAGTATAGGCCAGGGTGGCTAAACGTTTTTTCATCCTAAGGGTTAAATCTGATTATCAGTTTGCACCGAGGGCTGAAGATAGATTTGGTAATCTCATTAGCCGTATAAAGGCTTAAAAACAACCCTTCATATAATTTATCTGATATTTGTTTGAGGTATTTAACGTACACTTTTTAACTGACTGATTATATATACGAGAATTTTTATGAGCGCTAGTGAAAGGGCCTACCAATTCTACCAGAAAAGGTATTTTCACATACCTTCCAGGGCTATTTTACATGCCACAATCTAAATGGGACAGACGGCTTTACTTACCTCCGAAGAAAGTTGTGCTACGGTTTTTATCACTCAAGAAATATCCTTCCACCCCAAATGGATTTGAACCCAGAAATATCGGTTCCTGCAGCGAGCACTGTACCCTAAGACCACCAAGGTTAACAAATTAATAACCAATTAATTTAATTACTTATGTACAAATTGTATTTTTTGTTGGTAGAAGCTTTCAAATTTTACTAAATAATTAAGTTTAGAATTAATTCCCCAAAAATGCATAGTTACATATGCACGCACACACACTTTCACAAAACAACCTAGCATTATATATAGTAATAGTAGACTAATGATGACGATAATAATAATAATAATAATAATAATGGGCTTTATTTATCTGGCTAGTTAAGGCATTAGCCTTTTCTTCTCCTTAACTAGCGTTGAATACAACATACATTACATTTATTGAAAAACAAACATATATAAGCATCTATACATATTTTTATTAATCAAATCAATGCATAATATTGCAATCATGACCTTTTTAAATACATATTTTATTGGAATTCTGTTCACATCTCGACAGAAGGGCTCCCTTTAATTCCCCTCTAGGATAGTATGGGGGCCAACACTTTCAGTGAGCGCGGGCCACATCAGGCCCACGGGCCACCAGTTAGACCACACTGGTCTAGGCTGTCAGTGACGGGGAGATTGAGGTTCGAATCCAGGTTGGGTGTACTCTGGACGGTTCTACCTAGATAGTTTTCAACACTCATTCTACACAAATGCGGGTACACTTGCCCTAAATTCAACCTAACCTAATTTCAACATACTAGCGTCATTATTAAATATACATCCAACCCGGATGGGTGGTAAGACTGGGTGATAACATATATTGAGACCCTATTTATACATGTATCCCGAACGGGTATTAAGACACGGCGAAAAAAAAGGGTAATGATGAGGATAAATTGGTTTCATTAATACTTTCATTCACTGTGATGATCTCTTGATCTTGATCCAATTAGAAGTAATAATTGGTCCTGGGTGCACCGCCTAATTGAAGAGAAATATCTTCACAGCTGTACGTATTATGGATATAGTGGCTCTGAGGCATTAAAACTACTCAAAAACTCCTCAACTATTTTAAAAATTGAGTTCTGAGGAAGGATAAATATATGTTTTTAAGCACTTACCTTGATCTTCAAATTGTGACATTTCGCTTGAAGTTTGTATAAAATTAAACAAGCTAACCTTTATTTTAATTTATTTTAGATTATAAAACTTAAAAATATGTAAGATTTTTCAATATTATAGGGACATGTTGATACCTTTCATATCCATTTTAGTGTGAGACGTATTTTGAAATAACAAACCACTTCTCAACATCGGCAAATCGTCTCAGCTCTCCGATAGGCCCTTATTAAGGTGTGATTAAAGCGAACGCACGCTAAGATGGATGGAAGGGGACGTGAGAATAAGCTAGTGTTTTTGCAGTTTTTATGGTAAAACCTTTCTTTGACCGAAATAAATAAGATAATGATCTAGTAGAAACATAGAGTTTAATTCTCTTCACATTTTGATATCAACAGTTGTTAAATATCTGTCATGAGCATAGCAGCATTAGATGAGAGACTTTTTAAATGAAGAGAAAAAGTTGTCATCAAATTCAAGTACACCCTTGACAGATATTCAAGAAATTTTGAGGTCCCCATGTGAAGAAAATTAACTTCTATATTTGTACTGGAGGCAATATTTTATTGATTTTGGCAAAAAAATTACCATAAAAACTGCTAAAACACCTGAATCCGAAAAAGTGTGTTTTTTAAATAATGTCAGTCTGTATCTTTGACTAGAGACGAAACTATTTTACCAATTGAGATAAAACTTGGGATATAGGGTTTTCATACGGTTTATCTGAGGTTTTTTTTTAAATAATTCATTCAACCTCACAATTAATGGTAGCTATTTTTATTAAAGGGTGGAAAGAGAAAAAATATACTATTTCAAACTCAACTCGATAAAAAAAATGTATATATGTAATGTTTAATATTAAAACAAAATGGAAGTTCTTATTTCTTCATGAAAATAACTTTGAGGGTAATTAACACTCAAGGAAACTTCCAATTTTTATCGTACCTCCGCACCTCTTTGAGATACGAAATAACTTATCATTTAAAAATGAAGGCATATTGAATATACAAATCTTTATTTAAAATATATTTTATAAAACCGATAGTTTCCGAAATATAAGTATATATATATATACATTACGCAGGTCTTTGAATTTAGAAATTGCTGTACTGCTCAGTGGGTGTGGTGTTGCTCTTTCCTTTAACATTGTTTATTACTTTGTTTATGCTCTTTGGTAGAATGTACAACAATGTCTATTATATTGTTTCAAATATCTTACGAGTTTTAAGTAAATATCTATTTTTTATTTACAGTAGGGAGAACGTCTATGCTGTCCACCCTCCCCACTTAAAAAAAACAAACAAATTAGCCCTTTTGGACAAAAAAAATCTATCCTTTTTTTGTGGAAATAACTTAGGAAATTAGAAAATTACGAAGCTTAGCTCTGTCGGTATTGCTTCCATCTACGGAGCTAAGGGTCCCGGGCTCGATCCCTGGCATGGTCAAGAAATGTATCATTGTTGGAATGTGGGTTTACCATTTCACAGTGAAGAATTGACGGCCGGGGGGTGGATTGTGTGTCTGTCCCAGATTTAAGGTTACTTAGAGTAATTATTACAAAGGCGTATAGTCTGAACAGGTAGTAAGTTTTAAAAAATAGCACCAACAATCTACAATGGCATCACGTAACATAATTTGCGAGGTATTAGCTAGGTTCAGGTTACAGACGTGTCCAGATGGACACTAACAGTATGTGCATTTGTGCACAGAACGTCTACACACATATTCCAGCTCCCCTTTTCCCCCTCCACAATCATAACACACATATAGGTCTACATTTTAAATCTTTCTTTTTATATCCTTTCTCGCCAAAACATTTTCTACTGGATTTTCTTCCCTTTGTTCAGGCGTAACTAATTAGTTTTATAACAACTATCAAAACATAGTATGTAGGTCCCAAGTTCAATTCCCGTGTCCAGATGTTATTTTTTAATTTAAACTATATGTAGATGAGGCTATAACCATAATTAACAAATACTCGTATTCGACATCATGTAGATATAATGATTTAAAGACAACATCCCGCCCCCTTTTCCCTCCACTCTATTAGTTCGGCATATCTGTATATAGCACACTTAGTGTAATTAATATTTGTATTTTTATTAATTACACTAGTATTTTAATGATGACCAATATCTATGACAGAGGAAATCCACCCAAATTTTTGTGTAGGGACAAAGAGAAACCATTTAGAAAGATGCACTCTTTGTTTACCCGTTCGGTATTTGAACTCTGACCATCATTCATCGCTAAAATAAAATAAACAAGCTTAGTGTTTAAAACAAGTTAAGGTAACTTTAAAAATGAACAGATGGTTTAGTTCGGTCCCTGACTAACTTCATCCCAAGACTTTATTTTACAGTCACGCCACCGCTGATGAAGATAGATTTTTTGGTTCTCAACGGAACGGGACGTTTGCATCCACTCTCACCTTATCCTCAGCGACACAAATGCTATCTTACAAATTTTTCTCAACATTAACTGTTCAAACAACGTTAAATAAGACGCACGTTCATAAATGATGCTAACAGTATTTCGTTAGAACAGTGATTTCCTTACCTTACCTTTCAAACAAATGCGAAACGAAATGTATGTTTTGATGAAAGGTTGAGGTAAATGATTTTTTTTAAATTAGATGCATTGATAATCCAAATAATATGTTGGATTGTTAGAAAACATATAATAAAGTTTTAATTTATAAATGCACAAACCGTTTTCTAAGAAGAATTTTACTGGTTGTTAGCATTGACTATTAACAAAACAAACCCACTTCGATGGTGTCATCCTCGCAGTAAATCCGAATGCCGATGATGGGGAGATTGTGGTCCGATCCTGTTCAAATTTACTTAGGCTGGTTTTCCTTAAATTGTTTTCCACTTACGCCCCACGAAAATGCCGATACTCTTCCTATAAATTCAACCTTTATTATCCCTAGTCAATTAGCGTAATCAGTATATAGGCGTACAAACCGAACAAGTAATAAGACGTGATGCTAAAAAAGTATGATAAAGGTATAATTTAGAGAAAATGTACCACTATTACATGGTGGGAGAGTAGAAAATAATTTAGGAAAAAACACTGCCCACTATACCCACCCTGGATTCAAACCATGACTTACCTATCTACCAGTGAGCCAGACTAGACGACCTCGACTCTTAGTCCACGTAACCAAAGATGTCCGTTAAATAAACAAAACCAATATAAATCAATGTATACTATAATAAAAGTAGATCCGTTATTCTGATTATCCTCACTAGAGGTGAAGACGAGTGCATCCAACCCCGATTTGTATCGACAGCCACGTAGTAGTAGTAGTAATAATAATAATAGCTATAATAACTATAATAAAAAAGTATAACGACGATGATGGTAATAATGATGATGATGGCGATCGAACATCTGTTCCGCGCCGGGGTATAGGGATCGTGTGTGAGTGTGTGTATGCATGTGATTCATGTGAATGCAAGGCCGCTGGGGGATAAAATAACCACTTGGTAGGTTTTTTTTTCCTTGTTTATTTATTTATCTATTTTTTATTTATTATTGTTATTTTTTTTTATTTTTATTTTTTGCCGGTTGTTCTCGGGCGGTTGAATGTATCTGGCAGGTTTCATTCACACACAAAAGGTAAGCAGCAGTCGACACAGGTGTTGGGTACGGCCCGAGGCCTGGACGGCCTGCTCCAAACACTCACCTACTCCTCTCTTTGTCTACCTCCTCAGAGCTCTTGTCCACACCCCTCTTCTCTTTCAAAGAGTCGTGTCGTATGCTATCAAGCTGCGTTCACATTAGGACGCCAAAAGCCAACTAGAGAAACTGAGCGACTGTGCTCTTGCTTCAAAAAAAAAAAAAAGTATTTACATCCAAGGGCGTGGGTATAAAACTCATTTTTATTGGGGGCTTACACACAAACACTTTATTTTATATATATATAATAAAGTGTGTGTGTGTGTCTTTCTTTCATGAGCATTGGGTGAGATCTACCGCACGCAGAGGTTTGAAATTTAAATATTAGTAGAACCTGTACGTGATAATGTACACCCCAAAGCCAGAATTTTGAGAGTAAACAAGAAGAGTTTGGTATTTACAACAAACTGTTCTTTTCATGCCACCATTATACTTATATTATTTTTTTAAACGTTGTGATTTACTTATAATAAATAGCTTTTTTGCATTAATACTTTTTTTACCTGTAAAAGTTTTACTCTTTTTACCCTACACCCTTTTACAATTTTTAAAACTTTTTACCACCTTTACTGTAAAATATTTCTCAGGGGCAAAGATGGGTAATTAATGTAAAAAAGAAAGTGGTTAAAAAGAGCAAAAACGTCTAAAATAGTAAAAACGGTAAAAAAGTAAATCTTATCAAAAAAGGGCAATAATATCGAAAAAGTATAATTTCAAAAATGTCCAAAAATGACCAAAATGTCAAAAAAGGGTAAAAGGGCAAAAGCAAAAATAGTAAAACGTGCAGAAAAGGAAAAATGGTAAAAAGAGTTGTTATTAAATAATAGAAAATAAAGAGTAATAAAAGAAATAAAAAGAGATAAAAGAAATGAAAAGGGTAAAAATGTTAATGGGGTAAAAAGCTTAAACGGTTTAGACCCCTAACAAGATATTATTTATGCCGTAACACTATTTTTTATTTTTTATTAGCACCAAGAGCAAGAGTTCAAAGTATTGTGTATAGATACATTAAATTAATCTTCAAAAGAAATGTAAGCTTCTAAAACATGTTCATATTATCTCTTTCTTTTCACATTGTGTATTAGTCAGCCTACTTTCGCGTTTTGTATAACACTCTAAGCCAATAAATAATTAATATTTAAACAAAATTTAAGATTTGGTTACTATTCATTGTGTTACTCCAGTCCATTTCTCTTACCAACTTCGGTTACCACATGGTCTATAGCGTCACTCTCGCAATATACTAGACTGCCGATTACAGCAATATTTGAGTTCGATCTCGGTCGCGTGTACTGAGGGTGTTTTTTCTTAAATAGGTTCAAACCCTCTCTCCACGCAAATGTTGCTACACTTCTTTATATTAAACCTTTCTCATCCCTAACCAATTAGCTTAATTAGTACATAGGCAAATAACCCGGACGGATATTAAGACGGGGTGCTGAAAAATAAAAGTTTATTTTCCCCGGATTTCAATTTGAAACTGTTTCAAGTACATAGGCAAATAACCCGGACGGATATTAAGACGGGGTGATGAAAAATAAAAGTTTATTTTCCCCGGATTTCAATTTGAAACTGTTTCCTATAATTTCTTCTTGAATTTGAAGTTGATCTTTTTCCTTGGTGATCAAGTTTGACAAAATACAAATTAATTCTATATTAAATAGTGCATTATACTAATATTGAATAACTATTGTTCACATGGTTAACACGCCAGTTTCACAATTTATGTTAACATTTAAAAAAATTGGTTCTAGGTTCTTAATCGATAGCATAGTATTATAAATTCAAACAACTTGAGATGAGTTAGTAAACGAAAACCTTTTTGCGCGATCATCATATTGAATCGGATAATCGGATTGATTAACTATGTTCAACTATGTTCAAGTCCTTCCTGAATTTCTTCAAAATTTGTCAACTCACTCGGCAGTTATCATGAACATACTGTATGTACAAATATTTGAGCAGCCATTATCTTGAACGAGGATAACCAAATTAAAAAGCTATGAACTATGCATACGTTGTTTGGCTTAAGATCAAAGGTTGTCGCTGCCAAATTTCTTTAAAATTGGTCATCACATTTGTCTGTTATCGATCAATAAAGATCCGAACAGAAAGTCGAAATGGCCAAGTTAAAACATACCTCATTATGATTGGTCAATAATGTGTATGGAAAGGGGGGGTCTGTATACTTAAATAAATTAAATTAAATGTGACCATTGAATAAAATATATAATAAGGTTTAATATAATTTGACATTATTGATAATCTATATGTTTGTCTCCTTTTCTCAAACCCGCTAACTCGTTTCATTCCAAGAAACGTCCTTTGTACTCCGGCACCATATTGGATGAATCAAAAACAATTTGTGACTTGAAATTTTGGCATGGCTCAATTAACATAAAGTTTTAATTATTTATAACATATAGTTGAATATTAAAATTATAAAAATCTTATGATTTATTTTAAGTTTTTAAACATGTATGTGAATAACCTGTCTCCCCAGCCACAAATATACTTTTAGGGGTCCATTATTAAAAGGGGAGCACCAATTTAAAGGGTGTCAGGACTCACCCCCCAAACCTTTATTTTTCCACTTCTATGTTTATTCAAGACTATTTCGAGGCTTAAAGGTTTTTCTAAATCTCATTGGACTATTTAGCTATCCTATTCCAACACAAATATCTATTTTAGCACTTTACTTAAGCTTATACAACATACTATAGGTCTGAAACATAACTTAATCGGTAGAACTTCTTAAGATCTCAGATAAAGGCACCAGGTTCGATTCATGGCATGACTAAAAAAATGTATCATTGATAATATTGTGGCTTACTGTTTTCACAGTTATAAATTGACGGCTAGAGGTTCATAGCGTTGTGTCTGATTCAAAGTTAATTGGGTTTGTAAGTATTGTGCTGATACTTAGGCTATTCGTATTTCGACCTCCGATGGATTTTTAAAATAACAAGCGATGGAAAAAAATATTTTAATATGTACAGTAAATACCTACAAATCTAGGCAACATAATAACCCACTGAAATGAGAAACTTTTGTATCCCTGAGTTAAAGAAGGTTGCCGCCTGGGAACTCAGCCATGATTGGACGCCATCCTTCAACTTTCCATTGTTCTTGAATTACGTCCCCCAATCAGGTTTGCTTGTGGAGGAAGAGGTGATAATCACTTGGTGCCAGGTCCAGGATGTGCTGAAGGTGGTTTAACGCCATCCAGCCAAAGTTGTCTAGCAACGCTTGCTTGCGTGCACCCGTGTGGGGCCACGCGTTGTCGTGAAAGAGCACAATGCCTGACGTCAGCATACTTTGCCTTTTTTTTCTGAATTTCCCTGCGTAATTTTCATAGTGTTTTACAATATCTTTCTGCCGTTATTGTGGTTCCTGCTGGTCCCATTAAGTCAGTCACCTTTCCTATCCCGGAAAAACTGTTACCATCATATTTTTGTTAAAAAAGGTTAAGCTTTCTTGGGTTTGTTTTGTGACTGTGTGTGCATCAACCGCTTTGACTGCTCTTTGCTTTCAACATTCATAAATTGAACAAAAGTTTCATCACCTGTAATGATTTGATCAAGAAATTCATCCTCATATTTGTTGTAGCATTGCAAGGATGTCAAAGCTGATCCCATTCTCTGCGCTCTGTTAACATCGGTAAGCGTTTTTAGAACTCATCTCCCACAAAACTTGTGGTAGCTTAGCCCTAACTATCATGATCTCGTACAGATCGGTTTGAAAAATATGGGGAAAATCATACGTAAGCTCTGAAATCGTGAAACGACGTCTTTCATGAACTTTTGGTCAACAGCGAACAAGTTCATTAGTCACCAATGATGGCTGACCTTGACCACCTTCATCGTGTACGTCATTTATCCCATTTCTAAATTGTCTACACCATTCTCTGACATATCCTTCATTTATCAAGTTTAGACCACACACTGTACTCATTCTACATTGAATTTCAGAAGCAGTTTTGCTCTCAGCCTGAAAAACTAATGGCAGCGTGAATTTTACAGCTGGGAGGAGCATTTCTTTAAGCACACATGTTTACTCTTTCATAAGACAGTTATAACTAAAATAGATGGCCGAACATGTGGCGAGGGGAGATACACTGTATCACGTAATATAAATGCGCATGCGTGAGTTCTCTAGTTCGATTTAATTGCGAGGTAGAAACACAAAATAGGCCATAGTTTTAGAAAAGGTAGGCCTACGTTAAAAATATCCTTTGAAGAAGACAGAGAATGCAACAGTGCTACTAAAGGCACGCTCTCCCTCATTCACAATACGACTCGCAGATACAGCCGCTGTTTACTTTCGTTTTCATTTATTTGAGGTATTTAAAGTGTACTTTTTGAACCGAATGGTTATAACCACATAAGACTTATAAACTTATTTAATTTTAGGATAGACATAACATTCAGCCCCGAGCCGTTGGTTCATCACTGTGAAAGGGCAGAGCCCTATTTTACCAATGATACATTGTTCAGCCATGCTGGGAATTGAACCCGAGACCCTTAGCTAAAAAGACAGACATGCTACTGACTGAGCTAAGGTGTCGGGCATCCTTTGTTAATCTCCTCCGATGGATTGTTATGGCAGTACATGTAGGTGATATTCTTGAGGAAGAAAGTAGTTTGCGATGTGTATTAGATATATGAAAAACCTTATACGTAAATAAAGAATCCGTTATATTGGCACTTTTGTCTGAGGGATACAATCCGATTCACACGTTCACCGAAAATAGAAACCAGAATCTGGTTGAGTGGTGCAGTAGTTCACACGATTGCACGTTGACCCATAATGCTTTGCAACCTGAACTAGAAACAACTGATTATAGACTGTCGATGACGGAGATATCGGTGTTCTATCCCAGTCAGGTGTACTGAGGGTAGTTTTCCTAAGTGATTTTACACTCTCTCTCCACCCAAATGCGGGTATATTACCTCTATAAACTACTGTCTTCCTAATCCCTACGCCTTTAGAATGATTATCAGATAAGCGTATAACCAGAACTGGTAGTAAGACGCGCTGAAAGCTATATGTCACCAGATTTGATAGAAATCCATCCTTGAGTTCAAGAAGGTTAATAAAGCACACGCATATAAACATGAATATGTAATTTGTATTCATCACATAAAGTGGGAAGCTTTATGACTTAGTGAAATTTTGGTTCTTTTTAAAACTTTGAATGCAGCTTCGGGCTATAGTGTTGCGATAAAAACCAAATAATAACTATTGGGGATGCACACCTTGATGTGTGTCTGCATGTTCGTCAAAGATCGTGATACGGTTTTTACTACCATCTAATAATCAAGAATTACGGACCTTACAATACTGTTACATTTGAGTGCTTTGATTATTATAGCCATATTCTTTTATTTGTGAATTAGAAAGAAATTATACACTACATAATAGAGTTTACACAAATGGCATTCAACTTTTTTTTACGCACAACCCTAGCTATTATTTCTCTTCAACTTTGTACCCTGTCGACCTCGGTGCTCCAAGACCCGATGTTCGTGGGTTCAAACTCATACGAAGTCAAAGAATTTTTCTTGAGTGATAAAAATATTTAGCACAATTTCCTTTGGAAGGAAGTAAAGCCGTTGATCTCCTGTAGATTTTGGCATGTAAATGAACCCTGGAACATATGTGAAAATACCATTCCCGGGATAATTATTAGGCCCGTTTGCTCTCACTCATAGAAATTATTGTGTGCTGATATAATCAATTGTTTCACAAAGTGGACGTTAACTACATTAAATAATAATTAAAAAATAAATAGCTTTGTACGCCCAAATTATTTGTATATAATAATTTACATATAAAATAAATTACATCCAAAATAATGTATTCAATAATTAGTTTAAATGAGAAATATTTAAAAGTACATAACATACAGTAGGGGCCTATTTTAGGGCTCCAAACGATACATCTATGTTTGCAAAACATAGATGTATTGTCCATAAACATTGACGTTAACATCGATGTTTAGATGAGCGATACATCGCCGACAAAATGACTGAAAATCGATATCGTTCAATCATCTCCCTTCCTACATTCATTAATTCCGTTTGTGGATGTTTTGCTGTCGACACGCGTTGACTTGACGCCTAAAAGTGCTTGGTTCGCCGTTTTGAGTGGTTTTTAAACTTCAGGAGTGTTAGTAGTGATATATTATGTGAGTAGAGTGTTTTGTTTATGATATCTTTATTACTATATACATTTCAATTGAGTTACGCGCTTCAGTCAGTACGTTTATCAACGATTTACTTACCAACTGATTTCTTGCTAGCTTGTGCACACCATGGCACCATAACACTTTGTAAACGTCTATGATGTGTTTGTATAGGTATATAGGGATGCTAGCATAAGAAATATTACCAATTATTTGGGGTAAAATATATACTTCTGAGTCGAATTGTATTAATGAAACTTTCGACTAAATTTAGTTTCTATTTCAACTTACGTAATTTTATTAATATAATGTAGTCATTTTTTTATGACAATTAATGCTTTGATTACTATATTATGCTTGTGCATCGTTGTTTTAATTACTTTTCAAGCTATATTTATTTTATAATTAACTTAGTTTACCCTAAAGTTAAAATCCTAAATTGTGTTATATTTCTTTACAGATCACAATGCCGCCCAATAAATTGAAAAGCCAAATTTGGAACTATTTCAACAAAATTGATGACAAAGAAGCTGTATGCAAGATATGTTATAAGAACCTAAAAACTTCTAGCAATACAAGCAATCTTCGTGGTCATTTAGAAAATGTACATTCGCAGCAGTGGCTAGATGCGGAAATACCTTTACACGAAGTAAAAAAAAAGTTGGTGCCATTACTGCTTATATGGAAGTAGATGCCGCAACGTCAGCAAATAGAGATTTTAATAATGTCGTTCCAACAGCATCAACATCGGACAGAGACCCAAATATCTATTCTTCCACCAGTGTTGCCAGTACTTCAACTAGCATTGTTCTACCTAAGAAAAGTTTGCAGACGCAACCAAACGTTAATGACTTCATAAATAACATAAAAAGAATAACCACACAGGATGGAGATAGATCAACAAAAATAACAAATGCCATTGTGAATTTTACTATCATGGATAATAAACCATTTTCCACTGTAGAAGGTAAAGGTTTTCTACGACTGATGAGGGAAGTATGTCCATTGTACAAGGTGCCAAGTCGAGAGACAATAAACAATTGACAGAAAATATAGGGCAATGAGTCATATTTTTAAAAATTACATAAAAGATGCTGAAAACTATTGCATCACGTGCGATATTTTGACTGAATCCATGCAAAATAAATCATTTGTGGGTGTTACTATTCACTTTTTGGACAAGTTTCTACTCCTCAGCGGAACATTAGGTGTTATGGAGCTGACAGAAAGCCACACGTCACTGTATATCACTGAAAAACTTATATAAATTTTTATCGAGTAGAATATTTCAATTGAAAAAGTTTCAGCTATCGTCACGGATAATGACAGCACTGTAATGAAGGTCAACAGGGAAATGTTTAGAGAAAAAAAATATATTCCTTGTTTGCCCCACACAACAAATTTAGTCGTAGATAAATCAATTGTCGATGCAAAAAACTGTACTGAAATAATTGGTAAGGTTCGAGATATAATGAAATTTATCAAAAATAGTGTCAATGCAAGTGACAAGTTACGGAAAAGACAGATTGAAATGTGACTGAAAGAAGGCTAAATAAAAATAAAAAATTCTTGATGTTCGCACAAGATGGAATTCATCATTCTACATATAACAGCGATTCATGGAGTTAGTGTCCATTGTAGGGGCAATACTTTTGACTCGACCGGAAGCTTCCCCAATGGTCTCCAGCAGTGAACTAGATTGCGTCAAAGAACTAGTATAGTTACTATGCCCAAAAGAAATTTCGGGAGATAGTTACGTGACGGTGAGCAAAGTTATTCCACTAGTTAGTTGCGTCCGAGAATCAATAGAAAATATGAAACATAAAAATGGAATTACACAATTCAAAGAGGAGATAAAGAAACAAATAGCTAGAAGGTTTGATAACCTTGAGCATTCCGCCATACTTGCCATTTCAACTACTTTCGACCCCAGATCTAAGTTCATGCATTTCAAAGATGCCACGGCCAAAGGCAAAGTAACGAGTTACTTTAATAAATATGTGCGGGAACATAACAGATTTGCCTACATCAAGGAATGACACTTCTGATGAGTCTGATAATAATTATTCGCAATTTGATATTTGGAAATAACATAAACAGTTGACACACAAAATTTGAAAAATAAATCATCTTCTTCAACTACAAGAACCATCAGTGAAACAGAGGTTCAGCTGTATCTGTCATCTCTTGTACACACCAATAAAAAGAGACGCCATTGAAATCTGGGAGGATATGAAGTCTCTTTTCCCAACACTTGCAAAGATTACAATGGTATACCTCCCCATCGTCGCCACGTCTGTGCCAATCGAACGCTTGTTCTCGGAAGCAGGGGCAACCATCACCCAGGAAAGAAATAGTTTTCTGAGAACTAAATTTTCTAAGCTTCTTTTACTTAACTCCATTTCAAAATTGTTACATAAGTTAAATTAAAGAAATATTTGTTCCATCTAAGATAGGTTTTTTTTTAGTTTGGTGGTCTAGTGTAAGTTAAGTTAGTTAAGCATCGATTAGTCAGTAAACATTTCTTCACCTAATATTTTGGGTTGTAAATGTTTGATTTACGCTGGTATCTCTAATGTATGAATATAGAGGAACATTTTATGTGACATTTCTGATGATGATATGAACATTTCTAGTTCTTATTTGTGTTTTAGAGGTCTGTGATCTCACTTTAAACCATGTGATGGTAACAGAATCACAAGACATAAAGTGAGGTCACTTTTCTATAATATTTCTAAAATATTTAAAAACATCAGAAAAACATCGATGTATCGTTCTTATGGCCGATGTTTCTTAACATCGATGTTTTTATCGTAAGAACATCGATGTTTTCAATATCGATGTTTTTAAGACCAATGCTACATCCCTAGCCTATATACGATTGTAAATAACCCCTAAGATGTCTTCGTGAACCTCCGGGGTAGTAACTAAACTGTTTTTATAATTTTAGAAGCGTTTATGAATTTTACGCCTTCCCATTCTTTTTATAATTGCGTTTTTTATTTTTAAAAAACTATAATCTCAAGAAATATTGCGACCCCACCCGAATCACGCCACGACTCCTAGGTTGTAAACCACTGGCTTGGAGTGAGAAAGAGGCTAACTCTACCAAGGTCTCTTGTGATTGCGTCAAGAACAGGTGTGTTTTCTCAAGAGCACGGGAAAGAATTGAACTAGGTGTGGCCGGGTTGAAGCGGCAATTTGGACGCTGTCATGGTTGGCTTGTCTTAACTAGACGACAGGGGAGAAAGATAATAGTCTCATCTAATGGAAATCTATCTGTTTGTTTTTTTACCCTCAACGATTTATTTTATTTGGAGTATTTGACGCTCAATTATTTTGATTATTACACTCTGGGACCTAAAGTGTCTAACAAAGACTTAAGCAGACGGGATAAGGTGGGCGAGTTTTAGTGAAATACATAAAAATTCACCTGGAAAGAGGGTTGAAAATCTTAACGTGAACAATTAATTGACCGGGTTAAGTAAGATACCTTTTAAACTGGGGCATTTGGCATTTCGTCTGTTTGTCCGGATCTTTATCATGCGATAACTGCCAAATGCATGGACCAATTTTAACAAAATTGGGCAGGGACATTCTTTAAACCTAGTTCAAACTATGTATGTACATAGTTTTACAAGCATACTGTTCGTTTCAATATGGTGGTTGCTCAATAGGTTTCTCATTTAATAGTTGAACTAGTGATTTGAATTTAAATTTATAAGCAGTTCTATTGAATAACTAGGGCATATATATATGTCGATATATATATGTGTCGATATATATATATTATTTAAATTACAAGAACCTACGTGATAGAGATAAATTTAATTACAATTTGACCTAGTTTAATTGAATTTCTTAGCTTTCAAATTGAAAGAACAAACAAATAAACATAATAAGGAAAACGATTGAGAAAAGTGGATTTAAAAATGTTGTATTTGTCTTTATTGTTATTATTTTTTAATGCAGCAGTTTGGCTAAATATGTATTCTGAAAATTGAAAAATGACACCTGGACACGGGAATCGATCACGGGACCTTTGGCGTAGTACGACAATGCTCTCGCCACTGAGCTATTCAGGAGTCGTCCCATGCTCCGGGTCATTTTTCACTCATATTTTAAGGCAGAGTCTATGATGGACGTGCGGAAATCGTCGGCTACAAATGTGTGGTTTTATTAAGACCACAAGTTATCAGATAACGCAGCCACCTTTGACTCGGTAGTTGGCTTCATGCTGCCACTTGTACAATTATAATAATTGTAAGAGATTGCATATTTAAGGATCAAATATCCGAAGCTATTATTTATGCTTTTTAGTGAGGAATTTTCCATCTAGATATCATATACTGAAAATTGAAAAATTACACCTGCCTTAAAATATGAGTGAAGAATGACCCTGGACACGTGACGAATCCTGGATAGCTCAGTGGTTAGAGCATTGACGTACTAATCCAAAGATCCCAGGTTCGATTCCCATGTTCAGATGTCATTTTTCAATTTTCAGTATATGATATCTAGATGGAGAATTCCTCACTAAAAATTATAAATAATAGCTTCAGCTATTTGATCCTTAAATATGTATTCACAAATTTTAATTGATGCCCACAAACTGGTTTTACTTATTTAATTACACTAATGGGGCAGTGATGTCTAAGGTCAAATTAAACGAATTTTGCGGGAAGGGAAAGTCGGAAGCTATATAAGGAAACACATCAACATAACACCCGATCGATATTCGGACCCTTCTTTTTATCACCGCTTCAAATCGAAAGAACAAACAAATACACGTAATTTTTCGGGCTGTAATCAAAAATGATCATAATTACTCTAAATGGGATAGGAAAGAGAAAGGAAGCATTTTATAGGCAATCTACCCTCATTTGCGTGGAATGGGACTGGGAAACAACTTAAGAAAAACCACCCTCAATAGATCCAGCTGGGATTTGAACCCCAATCTCCCCGTCATCATCAGACCAGTATAATACGAGAGTGACACCTTAGACCATTCGGCCACAGAAGCGGATTATTCGAGCTTTGACCCTTACTTCACGGACAGACCAGATTAAGAAGCAAGGCAGTAGCCAGCCAATAATTTCGGGGGGGGGAGGGGGGGGATTGGTGGGCACATCCTCCAATTGCCGGAAGCTAAATTATTATTATTATTATTATTATTATTAGCACCGCGTCTTACTATACGTTCGGGTTATACGCACTCACACTAATATGTAAT
>CABFOV010000371.1:183813-204982 GCA_902141375.1 Timema poppense
GTCTAATCCAACGAGTCAATCTCGTGTTAGACTGGCCTGCTGATAACGGGGAGATCAAGGATAGAACTAAAGGTCGGGTCATCTGAAGGTGTTTTATTCCCTTAAATGTTTTCCCACTCTCCATCCAAACAAATGTGTGTAGATTACCTCTAAAATGCTCCTTCCTTATCCTTACTCTATGAGAGTAATTATCAAGTATAAGTATAACCTGAACAGGTAGTAAGACGCGGTGATATAAAAAAACATAACCCTTATCATTTACCAAACATCCGTATGTACGGGTATGTGACACAGCCACGTGATTATTCCGCTTTTATTAAACTGACTCGCATACATGTTTTAAATTGACATAGTTGAATAACAAAAATATATCCACCTTGCATGATAAACTTGAGACGCTGTCCCTATAAATGAAGTAAAAGTCAATTTGTTTAGTAATGCCTGAGTTAAGTGAATACAATATAGTAAATAATTAAACTATGCATTTAAAGTTAATTTCCCGTAAGTTTAGATTGCAAGGAAGGCAAGAAAAGGGCAGTACTTTTGCAGTTTGTATATCAAAACTTTTTTGGGCTAAAATAGATAAAATATTGCTACATTATAAACATACAGTGTACATTTTCTTCCCATGGTGACTTCAACAGTTCGTGAATGAATGTTAAGGATGTCCTAGAATTTAATGACAACCTTTTCTCTTCATTTAAAACGTTTATCATCTAATACTGCTATGCTCTGGACAAATATTCAACAACTGTTGATATCATCATATGAAGAAAAATTACAGTCTTATGTTTCTACTGGAGAATTATTTTATTTATTTTGGCCAAGAATTTGCTACAAAAACTAAAAAAATGTTTTTACCTTTTATTGTGTCCCCTACACTCCTATCCAAATATTGGAACAGGATCCCCTACCCTTCTCCCTACCCCCAAGTATACCCGTGGGAGTTTATCCTATCAAGAGCGTTCATCATAACAGGCCCAGCTTACCTCCTGTGTATGCACGCGAGGTATGGGAGTAAAAGGGAAAAATTGACCAAGATAAGCCAGAAATGTATGCAGTGCATTCGTATTTGAACGATTACTCGAAATTTTCCACGGAGACGATGGGTGACAAAGCGACACAGTTTCGTGTTAATAACTATATTATGTACTTTTTATGACAGAATTAAGATTTGTTCACAGTACTTATCTGTGAAGCCATTCTAAAATGGTTTAGAACGGCATTTTCAATGCAGTTTTTATCCTAATATATTTTAATATTTCAACAAGGTTAAGTATTAGGAACTTCTGTTGACCCTTTATCTCCATTAATGTTTAATCAGAAACGGTAATAGAGTTCGTGTAAGTTTACGATTTATAGCTGACTGTAGGTGACCTGGCGGCCTAGGGTTAAGGTATCATACTTCAGTACTGGCGGCCGGGGTTCAATCCTCGGTCCCGGCACATATTTATATGATTACCAAACCCTTCCTTCACCTCTGACAAGACATCTTGTGAATGTGGGGAATGCCAGGCCTCCACCGTGGTTCGGATTCCATGTTAAACTGTAGGTCCTCCATTTCATCTCACAATCACCCTACCATTACACATGAGCGTAAGTGCGTATAACCCGAACGGGTAGTAAGACGCGGTGCTAACAATAATAATATAGCTGACTGTATCACGGAGTTTATTGGTATGTTTATTATGTAACTACAGTTATACGATAATTATTTTCGAGTTGCAACGCAGTGTGTGGCTGCACCATTAACTTCAAACAAACGGTAGTCCAACCCCTTAGCTCAGTCGGTAACGTGTCTGTCTATAGAACTAAGGGTCCCGGATCTTATTCCCAGCGAATCGGAAAAATGTACCATTGGTTAAATTTGATTTTCCTAATTCACAGTGATGAATTAACGGCTGGTGGCTGGATGTCGTGTCTTTTATATATATTTGAATTATTTTATAAGTTGTGTGCTGATATAATCACTCAGTTCAGAAAGTGCACGCTAATTAATTATCTCAAATAAATGCAAAAAATAAATGAAATTTAAGCACACCTTCATAAATAACTTGTTTTAGAAAAGTATTGAGAGATAAAGCCGTTTAAATTAAATAATACGTCACACTACAGCTGTTAATGATCATATTAAAAACACTTAAGCCATCTAAAAGTTAAATTAATGGAAACCGTAGTTCTTTAATCAACAAAAAAGGTGTACCACATCTTACCACCCATCCAGGCCATTTGCATTGCACTATTAAAGCAGGGGAAAAGGATATAGAATTTATTTGAAGTGTATCCGCATTTGCGAGTAGGTTTATATAAAAATATGTAAAAGCTTTTTTTTCAAGAAGTAGAGCCTGCCAGGATTTGAACCCTGACTTCCTCATCAGTGACAAACCAGGTAAGATAAGACTTATACCTTTACCCTCGTTATAATCGGCGTGGGCCTTTTTTATAAATAAATATTATAAATATCAATTAAAATAACTCGCGTACACACTCCACATGACGTCAAGCACTTAAACAGTTACAGATAAAACTCATTCACACGAGAGTGAAATTAAAAAAAAAAATGTGACAGAAGAGTAAGAGGTAGGATAACAACTAACTAAAACAACATTAATTGGACCATTGAAGAATAAAAACCGGTAAGGTAGGATGGAAGATGTCTTGTTCCATAATAGGAATGACATCAGAACCAAGGGAGGTGCTGTGCGATAGGCCTACTTTGTTTCACACGGCGCATGTCTTCCTCGTGTACGTAACTAATGACTGCAATAACTCACCCAGTAGAGGCTATAAAACATTTCACAGAGACCTCCTGTTACTTTTTAAAATGCACTCTTTATTTTAAATATGAAACACATATCGAGAAGCTAACATAAGGCTGCAATTACAGTGGAAGCGTAATCACGTGAAAATCATTTGGAATACTCCTTTGTTTTTTTTAGCAAAGTATGCATTAAAAAGTGTGTTGTGGATTCCATCTAGAGTTATATTTGTTGGAAAGAAACCGCCATTTAAAGTTCATCATTTTAGAAAATAACCACTAAAGAGTATTGGTGAACATTTTAGTTTCTCTGCGCAATTTAATGTCCTTCGACTATCAAAATTTTATTGCACAATTTTAACAAGTGTATATTATTATCAACTATAAATAATGGTTCAATGATTTCAAATCATTACAGCTCACGAGTTATAAGGGCTCAAACTTGCTATTTTATACTTTTTTTTGCATCATTGTTAAGGTAAAGGAATTAATATATGGGACTGAAATTTATTATAACTAAATATTATTTATAGGAGGTGTACACAATGAAGTATTTATAATATTAATAATATTAATAACATAAATCTTTCATTGGAATATTTATAATGTTAATATTATTATTACTGATGTGTATTAATAATATAAATATTTCATTGAAATATTAATATTATTAAGAGATAAAGATCAAGCATGTATATTTTAAGTGAGCTTGTCAGTTATTACCCTTGAGGCACTAGGGAAAGGAGAGGGAGGGGATGGATAAACATCGACTAATCTCAATCGCTCTAAAACCAGAACCATCCGTGCTGACAGCTCGCTTAACCCCCCACAGGGCTAATCTATCTTTTTAAATGACCGATTTTGGCAAGTCATTGTTTCCATTAGCTACGTGGGTTGGAGAAAAACCCACGGCCAGTCGGACGTTTGATATCGATTCAATAATTCAAAGTGCAAACTTTCCCACGCTAAATGCTACCTCCGTTCATACTTGTTCATAGTCTGGGTTGACAATCACCTTATCCGGCACGCACTGACGAAAAATAAAGTCAGACAGATGCAAACACATAGAGAAACCATTTTCAACCTTTTTCAACTCACGGAACACTTAAAAGGGTGCCATAATTGTCAAGCCACCCCTTCAATTTGTTTAAAGAAAGATTTTATCACTTAAAAAATGAGTAGGATATATTAAGATTGAGTTTAAAAGTTCAATAGATAGAATTTTAATAATTGATCTATTTTTCAAAATAATGTTATCATGGATTTTGAAAAAAAAAATTTTTTTACTCCTCAATTATTTTTCTTGCTTCTTTTTTATCTGCCTCAAAAAAACCTCCCGCGAAACATCTGCTGACCCTTTGCGGGGAAACCGGTTGTAAAACGCTGACATATAGTAGAGCCCTTTTATATGAATGCATATCAAACACTAATGGGTTAAGGGAGATGAAGGAGGAATTTAATGGAAATATTCACACATTTTCGTGGAGGGAGAGCGAGAAACCATTTAGGAAAAAACACTCTCGGCACAGCCGACAGGAATTCAAACCCTGATCTTTCCATCATCAGTAATCCAGTCACTTACTTCGGTGACCGCGTCGTCTAACGTGCTACTTTCACAGTAGATTAGGCTTCATTTGACAGGGAGATTGATGTTCATATCTCGGTCGGGTGGTCTGAGTTTTTTCCTAAATGGTTTTCCACTCTATCTCCACGCAAATGCAGGTACACTTCATATAAATATAACCTTCCTTACCCCTAAAACCATCAACGTAGTTAGTGCATAAGCTTATAACTCGAAAGAGTAATTAGAAGCGTTGCTAAAAAGAATAATCCAGTCTCTTGGGAAAGGGATGCATTAAATCATGAGACCACCGAAGCGGTTAAAGCCCTCCCCATTTTATTTTAGGTACCTAACATGTACTTTATAAAAATATGGTTTTATTAGTACATGAACTACAAAACTAACTCAACCTAAAACAACTGCTTTATTACCAATCAACCAACAATAGAGCCAAACTTTTAATATCTGGTTAATAAATTGAGCTTTTTCAAAATTATTTAAGGCTCCTTAGAATTTTGAAACATACTTGCTTTCGAATGTAATATCTGTACATGAAGTTAACAACCTAAGACGGTATACTGAAAAAAAAATAAAAACACTACCTTAATTTCTGGGCAAACGCAACATTCTTGCCCAAAGGATCAATATATCAACTACAGCCATTTATTTACCAAACAACTCACCGTCCTCAAATTGTAGGTTGCCTCAAGTGGCTATTTATGCAGGGGGGNTCTTCTGCTCATGTGTGTATGGGTGTTTGGTATGCTACCTCAAGAACTGTTCACACTGTCCTTTGATTGTAGGTGTATCTTCTGCTCATGTGTGTATGGGTGTTTGGTATGCTACCTCAAGAACTGTTCACACTGTCCTTTGTTGGGTGTAGGTGTATCTTCTGCTCATGTGTGTACGGGTGTTTGGTATGCTACCTCAAGTAGTGTTCACAATGCCCTTTGGTTGTATGTGTATCTTCTGCTCATGTGTGTACGAGTGTTTGGTATGTGAACTCAAGGAGTGTTCACACTGTTCACAGATTGCCACTACGCAGAGGCCGTGTATGCTGAAGGCGAGCACATCTTGACGGAAGAACCCTGCCTCAACTGTTCGTGTGTGCGCGGGTCGTTAGTGTGTTATCTCAAGGTGTGTCCACACTTACCGAACCCCCCGCCGCCGGGATGTATATTGCTGCATCGCAACCACCAATGCTGCCCCCGGCTCGTCTGCCGTAAGTGAGCGCACACAAACAATCTTATCACATTGATTATTACCATTAGGATTACCCATTTTCACATCAATATGCAAAATAAAAGCATTTTATTACATTACCAGCACTTTTATCATGAAAAGCTTATAATAAATATTTATTATAGCTTTGTTATACAAGATATTAGTAAAAAAAAAAGGGTTTCTAAACTTAAGGCTCATTAAAATGAGAAAAAAAGTCTGCTCAGCAAACCAACACACAGAGATACAGGCAAATTTGTCTTTCATTAATAACAAAACTTAGAATGAACCTTAAAATGAATTAACCTTATCCCCATAAAAGTTGTTTCCGTAAAAAGTAATCTCTTTGAATCAGACTGTTGCATGCTCTTTGAAAAATCCTTGGCTTCATTAAAATCGTCTGACAACCGTTTTCAACTAGCCGTTGTAAGTTTAATAAAATCATTAATTGAATAAGAATACACTAAATTCTTAAGTACCCACATAAAAAATATCAAAGGATTATTTTGATGAGCCAGGGTGTAGGGGGAACATGTGACTAGGCCTTCTAGACCTATCATCGCCCGTATTTCTGTATGAGTTAAGTTCACTAAGACATTTTTACTAATTTTAATTGGTTCTACAAGATACTAGGGCGGCATACAAGAACGTATAGTGAATGCTTAGTGGACCGATAGTTTGGTCCCAAGAAGACGTGGATTCAGGATGGGTGGGAGGGGGTTCAAATGGTCAGTTGATCCCCTGTTAAAGTTAAAAAAATTAATACAAAAGACAAAATGTAAGTTCAAATTTAGAAAGAAAATACAACACAAATAAACTATACCATTTTTTTTTATCTTTATACGCACAAACAACTCTTAAGCCGGGTTCACACGTGCGTTATTCATCCACGTTTACTCAATTCTCGATATGAGTTACGCAAGTTTGGAAAAAATATTTGTTTTCACGTAAGAATATTTGTCGTGCATAGCGAGTAACGAGCATTGTTCCGCATAGAGACGGTAGACTATCACACATCAAAGAGGACTAATAATCACCTGAGAGCAGTTCATCCACGAATACCGAATATAGAGTCTGTGTGGACAGCAGGGGTGGCGGAACTGTGGGGGACTCTGCCCCTTGGAAATAATTGGCCCCTCCCAAGAATAAATTCCCCCCCTATATGTATTTAAAATACTCAGATATAATCGAATATGAAGCCGAAAGATGGCCTTAAATCAAACTCTAGATGTATTTTCTAGTCAAAAATTTGCCGAAGAAGACCGCTTCAAATAACTACTAGACTAGAGGCATCTGGCAGACAGAATCAGGGGAGGAAAGCTATAAATAGCTTTTAAGGTCATTCAAATTTCAAAAATATCTAGGCGAGGACAACTCCAAATAGATTCTAGATGAATGTAATATTGAAATATTTTCAGGTGAGGGCCACCCCAAATAGTCTATTTTCTGAAATAGTTCAATTTTCAAACCTTTGTTGGCGGAATACCACTTCAAAGATTATCTTCTAGAGGTGTCTAATTATTGTAAAAAAATTAAGGTGAGGATCACTCTAAATAGCTTCAAGGGGAATCTAAATTTTTTAAATGTCTGGGTGAGGAATACTTTAAATGGCTTATAAAAGATTCTAATTTTAAAAAAATCAATGCGAAGACTACTCATAGCTTCTAGAGTGAACCATTTTTTAAAAGATTGTTGAAGGAGGGCCCATTCCAAATAGCTTATAAAAACTATCTGATTTTTAAAAATTGGAGAGGATGACCACAGTTTAAAACATATAAATATGAATTAGAAACTATTAAACGTCTCTAAACAGAAATTCATCATTATAAATAACCATGTTATTTGTAATTATGATCCTCCCTATGAGCATGATCTGGATCCGCCCCTGGTCCCGAGCACCTTATCGCTCCACCTTTTAACGCAAGTAAGCCCACACTAGTGTCCACAAAACATTCACTTAGTCATGTTATTGCATACGGCCCCTATATTTCTGAACTCTCATGTTTTTAACACTCTATATAATAAAACTACAAAAATAATATGTTTTGTTAATTTGTCACTGAACAAAAAGGAAATCGACTGACCAATTCCATTGTTTTATATTTTTAGCTGTCTCTGGGAATATAATACTGCACCCCTCTTGTAAGAAAGCAGGGCTGGGGATAAGGGGGGGGGGGAATTGTAATGTATTGGTTTGGATCGATCTAAATTATGTAAAAAGTCATGGATGAAGGTAATTTTTCTTTAAAGTAATATAGGTAGAGTATCCTTTTAAGATTCATCCATGAAGAAACACGCGATTCTCAGAAATGAAGTGAAAAGGACTTCACCCTAAAATATATTTTATATACCATCTTTCTTGTTAAAATATCTACTGCGTTGTTTTTTGTGAAAAGGAACAACTTCATAGTATTTGGCAGAAAACGCCATTTCTCTATACCAATAAGAAGCTAGCCTTCACAAAACCTGTCGCCAGGACTTATTCTATTGGTTAGTTTTTACATGTTGACCAGGGGAGAAAATGCAAGGGGTATGTTATATATAAACTATTGTGCGTATGTTATATATATATATATATATGTGTGTGTGTGTGTGTGTGTGAGGCTGTTAGGATGATCTCGCTCACAGTCCAACACATTATAACAAATAAATCACATCAGTATCACAAGTATGCAGTAATATAAAATATTTTAATATAAATATGTACAAGCAATACAGTTGACGCCCAAAAGTGAGGCGCGATAAACCGATATCACAACAATTGACGCCCAAAGCGCGGCGCTTTTATTCCATATTACAACAGAATGTACCCATATCCCCCCCTCCACATCCCAGTTCCAGCGCCTATGTTTAAATATGCAGGCAGGATGTACTAATGGCTTTAATAACGTATTACCTGTTTTTCTGATATAATTAGAGTTTCTAATGTAGATAAATACACTTTATGGTTAATACAGATGGTTGGAACCAGTTGCAATACTGTGTATAACTGTGTATCGCAAATACCACTGCAACGTTGCTTTAATATGTAAATATAGAATAACATTTACACATGAAACAGATTTAACATCTGATTTACATATCAAATCAATATAATTGTCAACTGCTACAACACAATAATACATTGGACTGCAACGGGTTTCTGCTGCTTTTTTAAAAATCAAGGTAGTTTATAGATACACTTGAATGACAAAGTGGATAATGTTTTAATTAATCAAACCCATTAGTGGGAAGTAGTTTATAGTGTCACTCAAAAGCACATAAAGGTATACGCACACTACAGGCCTATAAATATGAAAATTTGCAGTTAAATATTTAATCAGAAATCGGGGTTTGAAATCCCGGTTGAGTGTACTGAGGGTGGTTTTGCCAGAATGGTTTTTCACTCTCTCTCCACGCTAGTGCAGATCGTTTATAAGAAAAACGATCAGTAATATTTGTGTTTTCAGTCAGAGATTGAAATAAAGTAGCTTTGACTTTGAGAGTAAATTATTATTCACGCAGATTTGTTAAAGATGGTTCAAATGATGACGTTTACCATATTTCCTGCAACCAGTTGGTTCCTTGTTTAGTGAATAGATTTGAAGCAAATAAAAAAAGGAGCATAACTAGGCGCAAAGTTGTGCCAATTACTATACTTGCGCCAATTTCCACCCTTTAGTGAATCCAAGGCCAGTAGGCTTCCAAACATAAAAAAATATTTTAGAAATATGTCAAAATGTGGTAGGTGCATCCTTTACCATTGGCAAACCAAATTCTGGGTTGCGCTTCATTCAGGCTGCGCCGCCCTGGTAGCACCTTCCTTGAATTAACCAAACACGTTATTTATTTTATGTTCATTTCATGGGACCAGTCCCGGATTCAAAGGAGGAGGATCAGACAGCCCCCTACCCCCGCACAAACATCCACAATAAAGAAAACATTAACTCAAATTCTGCCGAGACTTGAAAGATTTACCAGGAGAGTCTCCATTGATCATTTAGTTATCAAACAGTTGCTTATTTTTTTACTTTTCCTCAGACATGCTATAATGTAATTTACATGAGTTTATGGGGGCTTTAACACGACCCGAGACCGTCACCATATACGTAAATCCGGCACTGCATAGGACAGATACATTTTGGCCCAACGGAGGGTGGAGAGGGTAAGGAGTATAAGAAGATATATATTTTAAATAGAGTACCTAATGTTAGGCAATATTTTATTTTCGAATACCCGCCTCTCGATGGAAAAAAAATAAGCGTGTAATGAAAACGTCTTGCACCGCTAATTTATGTGTTGTTAAGTGTGTTACCTGCAGTAAAGAGGAGGCGGGACTTCTCAGGCCATTTATGCTTTCGTCAAACAACCGGTTGTAAAATTTAACGACGGGCCTGAGCGGACACAAGGGGAGGTTTTCAGAATGATTACAAGGGAGCTTAGAATACTTTAAAAAAAAGTTGACTTGAAAGTCTCGTTGCGTTGCGTTGTTATTTGGAATTAGATTAAAAGGTAAGCCTCTTATGACCCTGATACAATTTATATTTAATATTAAACTTATACTGACTAAAATGATTCTTTAAAGTGTATGACTTGTAATAATTACAACCTTGATAACTTTACATAACTAATATATACATAATCAGATACCTATTATTATTAAATTATAAATATTTAGCCTATTACAATCATTATTTAAACAAAACTGGCTACTTCAATACTACCCCAAAAGTGACCCCAATGAGATTAGAATTCAAATCAATTTGAAAACTATGGCAGAGAGCATCATGACCACTTCATACAAGGATCTTGGTGTCTTATCCTTTTTATTCGTGCCTTGTAATGAATCCCTTGCTATAACACTGAACACTACAGTCTCACCTATCTACAGTCCAATTTCCAAATGAAGAATCTTGTCCCAACAACTATAAAAGTTAATACGTCAAGTCATATGATCTGCAGCTGTCACGTTTGGTAGATACTATCAATAACTATAAAATAACACTAATAATATATATCATATTATGTGTTTTTTAATTTATTTTAGCACCACTTGTTCAAGTTATACGCATATAAACTTATCATTATTGTTGACAAAAAAAAAGTTGTTTGGTTTTTAAACAACAGAGCTTTTTTTTTGTGTACAATGTACCCTCACCGATGGCCACATGATCTTAAGCGTTAAAACTAGCTTTTCAATCAAAATTTGATTTTGTTTAAAAAGTAACAAGTGATTTTAAAAATAATTGAAGTTAAAAAAAATTGAGTTTAATTAAACCTTGTGAAATATAATTTTACTGTCTAGTACCAATAATGTGAATTCAATGTGAATGAATCAATAGACGTATCATTATCGCTGGTGTAGGGAAATCTTATTCAACGGTAGTCATTTGTGAAAGTTATATCTCACTCTAGCATTATGATTTATTTTATATCACTCATTTATAAAATAGCACAAACTAGTTCTAAATAGTTCATTCAAGTTAAACATGTCAACTTTTCAATCTAAAGGAATGTAAATACAATATTGTACACATTCTTTTCTTTTTTTCCCCAAGTAAATTTTTGTATTTTCGTGTGGTTTCTTTGGCAAGCTAACCAAATCTCACCCTTGCACACATAACACTGTAATGAATGGCTTGGTTAATTTTTCTTGGTCAAAATAAATCAAATACTGCTCCAGTACCAATATATAGTTTAACTTTCCACACATGGTGATATCAACAGTGGTTATGAGCACAACGGCATTAGATGAAAAACTTTTTATACCAAGAGAAAAAGCTGTCATTAAATTCCAGGACATCCTTGACAGATATTCAACAACTGTTGATATCAACACGTGAAGAAGATTAAACTCTATGATTGTACTGGAGCAATATTTGATTTATTTTGGTCAACAAAATGTGTTGGTATAAAAACTGCAAAAACACTGACCACCGCTTTCATTCCCAACATCCCCACCGTAACTTCTCTTGGTCAAGGACTCTTTGTAAGAACGAATTACCTTTAGGCGAGGCGGCAATAAACACATCTTCTCGTGAGCGTTTTATAGCCGTTAAAAGCCAGTTTGATGAACATTCGTTTAAGATGCACCTTAACCTGCCTGAGGTAAGCTTTCGAGAGGAATTCGGTTGTGGGAGACAGTTTGAATGCAATCTAAATAATGAACGCACGTAAGTTAAGGAAAATATGTTTGAAATTATGGTTGGAAGGGGTAGGGGGTTGGATCTTTGTACACTTAATGCTAAAATGTACAACTATCATAAATTTAAATATATATATATATATATATAAGTAACAATTTATTTTTCGTTTAAGGCTTATATAAATATATATAAATATATATATATATATTTATATGTACTCCATATAAAGCTTTTTTAAAGTCGAAAAATTAGTTTATATATCAAATCTATAAAGATGTTCAATGTTATTTAACGTTATAAAGTGAATCTAAACAAAAATATATTTATTCATTAATTTAAGATGGTTCGTTTAAGGTTTTCTACACATTTTTTAGGTTTATAATTAGTTGTTATTATTAGCACTTCTTGTCAGAGGTGTCTAATTAGTTAATTTAAACCTGATTTCACGCTATTTCTAATAACTAAGGACGGTTGAGTTCATTGTAGGCCTATTTATTTATTGACTTGCGTAAGATTTACTGTTGGTTTTAGGATATTTATTGATTAATTTAATTTAAGACTTTTAATGCCATGTCAATTAATAAATACAATAATGTTGTTTCAAGGCTATAATTTAATTTAATCAAGATTGCCATTATTATATTATTAATTAATTAATTTAATAGTGTTTTCTTCATTTAAAACTGTTTATTTCTGACGCTTTCGTCAACAATTAATTTATTATTGTTAATTTAAAACTCATTACCAATTAATTTAAGACGTTTTCAAGTTATATAATTATTTAACTTAATAAAACTTGTGATTTCAGACTACGGGGCACGCACGAATGATGAAATTAAGCATATACCAAGCTTGCTAAGAAATATGGGTGAGTTAAAAGGAATTAAAACCATTAATCGACGTAATAAAATATTCACATTCCCCTATATACAATATGTAATATTTCTACCCATGAGAGTTGGTTTAAGTACTAAAAACCATGGTGAAATTAGTAGGCTTGAGCAGTTATATGATAATAATGATAATAATAATACTCAGCACCGCGTCTTACTACCCGATCGGTTTATACGCTTTAAGTAATAATTACTCTAATGGACTAGGAATTTGGAAGGTTGAAATAGAGGAAGTGAACACGCATTTGCGTGGAGGGAGAGTGGAAAACCATTTAGGAAAAACCACCTCCAGTTCACCCGACCGAGATTCGAACCTCGATCTCCCCGTCCTCAGCGGTTGAGCTCAACACGACAAGCGCGTTAGCCAACTACGCCACCGAGGCGGGTAGCAGTTATATGAATTGAATTAAATGTTAACAATAAAATATAGCAATCAACCCTTTTAATTTGCATTGGCGAAAAGTTGTAAGCTATTGTCGTTAAATTACATGGTACTATAATTTATTCTTTTTGTATTGGTACGCCCGGTCACCATAATATTCAAATTCTTGGTAGTGTTGCTACACGTTTAGTGTTAAGTGCACCTTTATTTTAATGTATTGTATATGTTTTGAGGCTCTTAAACCAAGCTAGGGGGTAATATAGCAACCGATAACGAAATTGTAGTCACTTGTCAGGCCCGGTTCTTGGCATATGCGAGTGATGCGTCACCAGGGGGCCCCAAAGCTATATTTTTCTTAATCGTTTGAATAAATAAATAAGTACATGAATGAAAAGATAGAAAAAATATGAAAGCAGTAAAATGAAATTAATTACAACAGCACCAGCTGTTCGATTAGTGTATTTTATTTTTCCCTCCTTTCCCCAGGCTATGTCCCTATTCTCCCCCCTCCCCTTCTTGAGGGCCCACCTCTTGTCCTTCCTCTCCTCTTGAGGTCATGCTCTTCGTCTCTCATACCTTCCTGAGGTTACATCGCTCATTTCTCCTCCACTCCTGAGGCCCCTTTGCTCGTCGATCCTCCCCTCCTGAGGTCACGTCGCACATTTCTCCTCCTCTCCTGAGGCCCCGTTGCTCGTCGATCCTCCCCTCCTGAGGTCACGTCGCACATTTCTCCTCCTCTCCTGAGGCCCCGTTGCTCGTCGATCCTCCCCTCCTGAGGTCACGTCGCACATTTCCCTTTCTCTTAGTTGTTGTTGAGTGTAATGTTGTAAACATGACCATCTATCTACCGCACGTTACTTGTGTTTGCCATTATTTGTTCGTGTTAATTGCGCTACAAATTTTGAATATTAAGACAAATCACAGATTAATCAGCATGTAATCACCGATTATGATTTATTGCTGATACACAAATAATAACTCTGTTACAATTCATTGGTACACAAATCGGCACACCTATAGAGCCATAGAGGATATCAAGGACTAAACATTGGATGCACGCAAGAATAGAACTCAGCTTTTTAGAATGTTTTATTTGATTCATACCAGTGACTGTCAGTTCATGATGCTACATAACAGAAAGCATTTTTCTTTTGAACAATATACTGTTGGTTATATTGAAAATGAGAGATCTTTCCTCTAATTACTCTCTTTATCCAAGCTTACAATTTGATAATGCCGTCTTAAGAGGGATAACTACCCTTTTGAAATACAAGTTAAGCTCAAGACCAAAATATTTAAACAACAATCAGTTAAAATCACTTGTGTGTTTTCTAATGTCAATAAATAGTCTCTTTTTAAATAATTAGTTCAAGCTCACATGCTCGTTTTATTCTCAAGATCGTATAATATATTGCTAACCTAATAGTATTTTTTGTTTAGTCTGATTTCTATTGTCTAATTTGTTATGTGATTGGACTGCTCTAATCTTTTATAACAAAATATCTATGGGGCCCACATTCAACAGTTCGCAGGGGATCCCAAATTGCCTAGGACCGGCCCTGTCACTTTTACTTCCCCTGATTGACGCCACCGGGTCTACAGTAACACACTAAGTTCGCGTTATAATGACATTTTGTGAAGGTATAAAATCAACTAAGGATACTGTCACAAAGCCCCCAACCTGTGGGGTGTTTTGAACTTGTTTATTTAAATAGATAAGTTACTATAGGAGTGTATAAATGTGATCTAGCTTTTTAAAACAATTTGAAAGAGTTTGAAAAACAGGTTCTTGTTCTGTCAATGTCCCAGTGCGCCCTGACCTATCTTCGTTGTTATAACTTTGACTATTGTATATAGCACACGGTTGCTTGACTATGCGCGGTGGTTGTTACACAACTCAGACTTTCAAGATGGTTTGAGGGATGGGGGCCTACCTCCTTCGTACTGAACAGGGACTCAAGATGTAGGATATTATCCATACAAGTTAATGTAACTCGGTAGCTGAGTATGTAAAGCACTTCGAAGTAAGCCCCTCAACACAACTGGCGTCCTTCTCGTTCACCTTTCCCCTTCTCGAAAAGGTCTAAGACTTACTGGTGTATACCACCTAAAGAGGGGTGTTTTCCCCTGAGTTAATGTTTTTTGTCAATACACTGTGTTGTGCTAGTTGGCAAAACAATCATTGTTTTAAAAACATGACTTGATGCACGTGCACGACAGCTGGTGTGAAACAATTGATAGTAACGATTGCTTAGGCTTACGTCATCCTTGCATGCTTTTGATTACTAAAGTTTGCAAACCATGACAATATTCAAAATTGATCAAATGTCCCTATATTCATCCTACAGTTGTCTAAAATTACCACATATGTTAAGATGTATGGCTTCAGAACACATTATTTTGGCATATAAATACATGAAAGTAGCTCTAGTGGAATTTAAAGCTGTTGGATTAAAGTGTAAATTCATAGTGGTTGGTCAGGCTTTTGGTGAGATTAGATATCATATTAATAAAACACAATTGTGCTTAGAAAGTGAATCTAAAACCCAATTAATCGTATAACTAGCACAAGATTTCTCTAGATTAAATATTCAAAAGTGAACGTTATCATATAGTCTCCCATTTTACTTGAGACTCGTCTTAAACAAAGAAAAGAGGGAGTGAAATACTACCAGATTTTCTTGGCGTCTGGCTTCTCGCTACTAGCAGTTTCAAGCCCATTGTCCTATTATGGTGTTAGTAGCGCCTGCCAAGGATTTCGTTGATGACATTTTATTATTGTTACCACAAACCTTGGTGGCGTAGTTAGCCAACGCATCAGTTTCGTGCTGAGCTAGACTACCGAGGACGGGAAGATCGAGGTTCGAATCTCAATCGGGTGGACTGGGGGTGGTTTTTCCTAAATAGTTATCCATTCTTCCTCCACGCAAATGCTGGTTTACTTCCTCTAAATTCAACCCTCCCAATTCCTAATCCATTAGCGTAATTTGTACTTAAGCATATAACCCAAACGGGTAGTAAGACGGCTAGAACTCGCCACTACTCGGGAATTGCTCTAATATCCCAGAGACAGTCGATCTTATAGGCTTCAGCGAGCCTGTTTCAGTTCAATGAGAGAGGGTTCATTCAGTAAGGGTACAGTCAGTGAGTAAAGACTATGTGAGTGATTCATCCGAGGTACTGAAAGAGTTGTATTGGTAAATATTATTCTATTCATTTGGATGAAACTAATGGCATTACCAACATGGCCTGACTTATAACGTATGTAAGATTTCTAAATGGGAAGACAATGAAAGAAGATTATTATTATTATTATTATTATTATTATTATTAGCACCGCGTCTTACTACCCGTTCGGGTTATACGCACTTACGCTAATGTGTAATGGTAGGGTGATTGTGAGATGAAATAGAGGACCTACAGTTTAACGTGGAATCCGAACCACGGTGGAGCCCTGGCATTCCTCAAATTCACAAGATGTCTTGTCAGAGGTGAAGGAAGGGTTTGGTAATCAGATAAATCTTTGCCGGGACCGAGGATCGAACCCCGGCCGCCAGCATAGAAGTCTGACACCTTACCCCTAGACCGCCAGGTCACCAATGAAAGAAGAGTTCTTGTTTTGTGAACTATTGCTTGGTCGAACAACTTCTAATGAAATATTTGCAAAACTAGACCAGTTTATGAATATAGAAGATATACAGTAGAATAAATGTGTTGGTTTTATTATTATTAGCACTGCGTCTTACTACCCGGTCGGGTTATACGCAAAATGTGTTGGTGTTTGTTCCGATAAAGCAAGTGCAATGACTGGGAAACATAGTAGGACTGTTGCCAAATTTAAATAAGTCACTCCTGAGGCTAAGTTTGTACATTGTAGCATTCATCGGGATGCTTTAACCGAAAGAAAAATGCCAGTTGCTCTGAAGACAGTTTTGACTGAAGCAATGAGAGTTATCAACTTCATTAAGTCCAGAGCTATGAACTCACGACTATTTTCGATTGTGTGCAGTGAAATGGGCGTTGAGCATGATTCACTGCTACTTCATACCGAAGTTAGGTGGCTGTCGAGGGGGAATGTATCGAGCCGTTTGTTTGAACTTCATCCAGAAGTGCAGATTTTTCTCTCTGAAATGTCTTCGAACTTAAATTATTATATTTTGCCACCTCAACCAGGTGAATAAGAGCTTGCAGGATGCATGTACTTTCTTATTCGTGATAAAGGAGAAAACCATTAGTCCCATAAAAAAAATTGGGTTCATCCTTAAAGAAAAAGAGTGTATAGACACGTTCTCCTTCCCATTGTTGAAGGCTTTCTTAAGTTAAAATGAAATTCTTCTTAATTGTGAATTAGAGGTGAATATAAAGGAGCACCTTGGGAGCCTAATCACACATTTTAAGGAATACTTCCCTGAAAACCTAACTTCAGAATTTTGGATTAAAGACTCATTTTATACTGACGACACCGTGCCAGAATCATTAACTCTTTCCGAAAAAGATGATCTGATTGTTGTGATTGAAGTCTCAGATAAATGATCAAGAGGATGGATTTAACAGAATTTTGTTTGGCAAGAGGAAATGAATATCCTCCAACCTCAGAAAAGGCTGTAAAATTTGTGCTGGTTTTACAACTATTTACCTTTGCGAGAGCGGGGTTTCTTTTCTAATTTTCATTTTTTTAAATATGTACAGGAACAAGTTGAATGTTGAACCTGATTTAAGATTGATATCAACTCAATTGAAACCAGACATAACGAAACAAGCACAACCTTCACACAGAAACAAGAATGTGAGTTGTGTGATTAACAATGCACTATATTTACAACTTAAATTGATTTTAAGTGTCATTTTAAATCAAGCAATACGTTATTGATTAGTGATAGGAGTGCATATAAACGTTTATTTCGCCCCTGGGACCAACACCTTACGTTTGACCAGAATACATTTGGTTAGTGGTACATTTAATGTATTGAATAAAAAAATAGTGGTACGGATTGAAAATTTTTGTGAACCTCTGCCCTAGAGAGTGAATTGTATACTACATTTTAGTTCCCTGGTTTTTTACCCGGGTGAATGTCAAAATATCTCCATAAAGTTTACTTTCCTATTCCTGTTTACATAGGTAAGATAGTTTATGTACCAGCTAGCCAGAGTGTAGTAATAAATAAAAAAAAGGAAATTGCAGAGCAAGTTTGCTATTAAAATAAGCTTGAAATATCAACGCCTCGCGTGTCCGCCATTATTGCAGAGTGCGGAGTGTTTCAGGGTGCAGTATAAACGGCACAGTGTACGCGGAAGGTTCCGCCCTGGCTAACTCTGGTATGTGCGACTACTGTTACTGTCTTCGGGGACAGCAGACCTGTGTTCGACCTCAGTGTGTGATGAAGGTCCAAGGCTGTACTCCCATCCACAACAAGCTGTCCTGTTGTCCGACCAAATACCACTGCAGTAAGTTGGCGCTCAACAAATCCTCTCTTCGCCCTTACAAGGCGGGTATCTATTTCCTTTTCAAATCCGGTACGACCAAAAAGTTATTAATACTCATGCTTTGTTTGTTTAGGTCACGTGAATGTAGATGGAAGCACTACTGTAGCCCCGGTACCATTTTTAGGTATGTACTGAAAAGAGAAAGTGATTGGAATAAAATTGTTTAGCACTTTTGGTACTCTTAATATCGGCATAGGAAGATTCATATATTAACTAAATGGCTGATATCCACTAATATTCTTCATATTGTTCCTTAGCGTCATCTCTGATATGCGGGGGTAGCTCTTGTGCTGTTGCCAAGGCAATCGATACTTAATACACTAGCGAACGCGAGTTAAGGGCAGCTTTTTGTTTGCGGGCTTTAAAGCCAAACATTATTTTTTGCCAAAATAAATAAAATATTGCTCCATTAGAAGCATAGAGTTTAATTTAATTCACATGGTGATTTCAACAGTTCTTTAATATCTGCCAGTAGCATAGTGGCATTAGATGACAAACTTTTTAGATGAAAAGAAAAAGCTGTCATTATATTCCAGGACACCCTTGATAAACATTCAAGAACTGTTGATATCACCACGTAAATAAAATTACAATCAATGGAGTAATCTTTTATTTATTTTGACAAAAAAAAATATATCAAAACTGCAAAAATACTGCCATTTCTCGTGGCCCCTACACTCCCACACTAATAGGTATTTACTATTAAATTGTTTACTCCCATTTAGTTTAAAACTGGTCCTCTAGAACCAATAAACACAGACAACCGTTCAGTAAACGATTCTGTCTCTGGTCGGTCAAATGGATAGTGAGGGGAAAGGAACAGTTTACTAGTACAACCGTGTTAAGCTTTGATAAGATCCCTCTTCCTTCCTGTAACTACTTTACACTCGGCTCCAGGATGCCTCGTGGACGGAAAGAAGTACAAGGAAGGCGAGATGGTTCAGGAAGCTGCCAACACCACTTGCGAGAATTGTTTCTGCATCAGAAGAAAGATACGATGCGTATCTTTGTCCTGCCCCAAGCCTGCACACGACTGTCAGCCAATAACAAGACTCGGAGAATGCTGCCCTTCCAGTTACAACTGTAGTAAGAACCTTACATATCATTTAGACAAAGATGAGCAGGGAAAAGTAACTCCTGAGTTACGTGAATATTATTTAAATTATATATTCTTCGTGCATTTAATTAATTAGATTAGATTATTCAATGCTCAACAACCTGATGTTCATCCAGGTTTTTATTAATATTGCAACTCTTCCCTACAATATGAGTGATAGATGACCTTGGGCACGGGGCGCTTCTTGGATAGCTCAGTGGTTAGAGCATTGACGTACTAAGTTTAAGGTCCCGGATTCGATACCCATGTCCAGGTGTAATATTTCAATATAAAGAGTATTTTATAAGATAATCGGAGAAAATTAAATGTGTTGGGTAGCTCAGTTTATATAGCAATGAGAAGAACATGTTATAGCAAAGAAAAGAAGTTGTTAAAAATAGTGTAAATTTTTTTAACTTACATATCAGATTAACCTACCATCATAACTATTACAATAAATGGTTGTACATTTTGCACCGTGTATAGTAACATAATTATGAGTAAGACTATGAGTTTAAACGTTAATTTCAACAATAACAAGCCTATGTTGAACATACATTTTCTCTTATGTTGGTAGATGCTGAGAGAAATGAAACCCAAACCCAATCGCTGGTAGAGCGCCCAAGAACACAACTCCAGGTATGCATTAAATGACACTGGCATAAATTAAACATGTCTTAGGCTGGATTCACACTGCAACGAACATTATGTGTTAACATACGATGCGACAACCTATTTTTATGTTATACTAGGGTGTCCTGGTGGTCTAGTGGTAAGGTGTCGGACTTCTGTTCTGGGGGTCCGGGGTTCAATTCTCGGTCCCGGCACAGATTTATCTGATTACCAAACCCTTCCTTCACCTCTGACAAGAATTGTATTAATCACAACTTGTGAATGTGTGGAATGCCAGGCCGCCACCATGGTTCGGATCCCACGTTAAACTGTAGGTCCTCCATTTTATCTCACAATCACCCTACCATTACACATTAGCGTAAGTGCGTATAACCCGAACGGGTAATAAGACGCGGTGCTAATAATAATAATAATTCATGGTATAATGTGTGGCGCTTTCTTGATTGCTTGTTTCCAAATGGAATACGCGCATACTGCATGAAACAAGATCGAACATAACAATAACACACGTTGACACACGCTAATACAAACCGGACGTCTTCACGTGTTGTATGGAACAAATAGCATGAAACATTTTGCATTGCGCATGCGCCACCATATTATTTATTTTAAATCTCATCTATAAACAGACTATCGAGCTGAAGCATGAGGTATGTTGGATAAATTTGAGGTTAGTTTGTTGGTGACGTCAGTTTTGCTAGTTTTTTGGTTTTGTAATAGCAGCATGTATGTTCTAAGGCGGAAGGGAAAGGATATAGGCCTGCATACTGCCAAGTTAGACGTAGGCCTGCATTGTATAATTTTAATCTTAAGGAATATTATAACAAAGTTTTCATCTATCATTTTAAAAAAACATTGGGTGGACCCAGATATTTTTAGCGCGTTCCTCTTCTTCATTCAGCATCATTACTTCCTCATCACTTTCATCGTGTTTTGTCCCATCATGTTCCATGATCAAAACTATCTTTGCACAAATTGGTTCCATGACACACAAACATTACCCCCCCCCCCCCCCC
>CABFOV010000372.1:0-21626 GCA_902141375.1 Timema poppense
TGGCAGACATGTGCTATAAACAGCCCTCTTACTCTTTACAATAATTACAACAAAATAATAAAACTATAAGATTAGGTTGGCTAGTATGCAACCATTTACAAATTATATTGGGGTAAGATGACCTCGTGAGCTGCTATTTATCATAGACGACTAGTTTTTATGCGTTTTTATCAAAATCCGCAGATCTTCACGCATTTCTTTTTATCAATTTAATAAACAATAATTCCTCTGATCTACTATCCGTTTCTCCTTGGGGTCAGATGGCTGCTTGAGCTGCTATTTATTATAAACGATTAGATTCGATGCGTTTTTAACAACACGCTTAGATCTTCACGCGGTCATATGACCCTAAGGAGAAAGAGATAACAGATTAGAGGAATCATCGTTACTTAAATTGATAAAAATTCAATAATTTAATCTTTTTATAAATTGAACCTAACCTCCTTGCATCATTAGAATTTCAACTTTTAAGTTTATATGCTTTATCTAATTTCACTACTCAAAAAATATTCAAAAATAATAGTTTTGCATCATCCACATATAAAAATATGGGCCTACAAATATAAAAGTTTTTCAACTAATATAAAACTAACCTTGATAAGAGAATAATTAGACACTAGATTAATTTAGATGCTAGTTATTGTTTAATCATGTTTTAATGTGTTTGTAGCTTAAGGGATCTTTACGTTATATGTCGGGGGCTACTCTAAATTTTTATCACTTTTCAATATGGTAAATTAATTATTATATTGCCCTTTATGTATATGTTGACTCTTTACTATCGCTTATTAACCAGATTTATTCTTATTAATTTATTTTACTGCTTTAATTGTATTGATCCCTCACAACATTATAGAAGTCATAATTCATGTCCATATAAATTAACCATTCTGACTTAGCAAATTAATTAATAGTTACCCAACATCTAAATTCAGTTGGTGAAGTGTCTGCTTACTTAAATAATGGTCCTGGGTTCAATTCCCAGTATGACTGAAAAATCTATCAAAGGCGAAATGTCTGTTGCACCTTTTACAATTATGAATTAACGGTCGGGGGCTGGGTGTTATGTCTTTTCTATACTTAATTTAGTTTATAAGTCCTGTGCAGATTTAACTAGTCTGTTTTATCAGCACAGGATATATATATATATACGTCCACGTAAAATTTGGCGGAGTGAATTTTACTACCTTTGTCATTTAAAGCATGTTCTTCACCAACAGCTCGCAGTGGTAATGTTTGATACAAATGATCGAACATTCTCTGTTCCCTTGCACACAATTCCGGTAGCCCTACTGAAGGCAAACGTAATGATTTGAGAAGATATGATGTAGGCTACCATTCATCGAACATTTTTACTGTTAGTCCTTCTATCCGCCTCTGCTCATCAGATAGAGATTTATTAATCCTCAATTCATAGTGTTTCACAGATAATTATAAACATCAAGCTTCATCAACATATTTAGCAATTATAACTTATGATAATATTGAAACAGCAATGAATTGTAATAAAGCATACTATTTTTAAGGCAAAACATTTATTTGAGAGAGCTGTGTAAGTTGAATTAAATTAAATATTCACTTAAATCATAGTGTATATTGTAATAATAATATAATATTTAGCACCGCGTCTTACTACCCGTTCGGGTTATAATACGCTTTAAGTACTAATTACGTTAATGGATTAGGAATTGGGAAGGTTGAATTAGAGGAAGTGAACCCGCATTTGCGTGGAGGTAGAGTGGAAAACCATTTAGGAAAAACCACCACAGTTCACCGAACCGAGATTCGAACCTCGATCTCCCCGTCCTCAGCAGTCGAGCTCAATACGACAAGCGCGTTAGCCAACTACGCCACCGAGGCGGGTCATAGTGTATATTGGTAATTTCATATTTTTAAACTTTATAAATAGGTATATGTTTGTTACAAAACCACCTTATTAAATCAATAAAACTTACTCAGCTTCTAGTCTTATAGTGAAATTAAAAGTGAAATTTGTTACAACTTTGTGCAGGAAAGTTTGGAAGAGTAGCTAGTCTATGAATTTCTAATGCCAGCCCTTTTTAGTAGCTTAAACTGTCTAACCCAAGTAAACAATTCAATTAAAAAGGTATTTTTAAGTATTTTCCCATATAATTATGTGTTGAAGATGTGAGTAAGGCACAATATGTAATTTACAAAAATTAACCCCCGTGCGATCGGTATGGATAATATCAAGCCATTCGCTATCTTTCGTTTCAAAATCAGATTTCTGCCTCGCTGCTTTCCCAACTTCACCACCAAAGTCAAAAATAAGATCAACATGTATTTGTTACATTTTATTTATTAATACTAGTAACTTGAGTTTTTGAATTCTTTTTTCATTATAACGAGTTTACCCTTGTTTCAAGTGGGACTTACACTAACAGTTGAGTGTTACCAGAGTATACAGTCCCTGGTAACGTACAGCCTGCAGCAGAATATCCTTTATACAAGAAGAAGAATAGGACCTAGTTTTGGAGCAAAGTGTGCGAGAAATGAGAATAGGTGGGTGAGTCTGTGCCGCCTTCCAAGGCCAAATACGCGCTAGCGTTACCTCGGACAAGGAGGGAATGTATACGCGCCACCTTCAACCTTCATCCCCTCCCCCCCTCCAGTTTAAATATTCAGCTTGGTGTGACACTAACATAACGGATTGCGATTTCCCCAGATGCTCCGGTGCCGGTTTTTTCCTAACACTTCTTCTTTCCCGCTTTGCAATTTCTATACTTTACACTTCTTGCATGTCTAAGACGCATGGAGTTTCTTTTCCTTTTTTACTCTCTTCTCTGCCCTTTCCATGTGTGATAACATACGACGTGAATAACTTGACAAAAAAAAGTTCCATGGTGGGAATGTCTTATTCCCATTTGAAAAATTGTGTTTTGAATGGTAAAAGAGGATCTTATGAGAAACGGGAAGGAACCTTTTGTCAGACCAAATTGGGAATCTAATTTTTCAAAAGTGATTATCTTTTTTTAAAAAAAGAAATGTTTGTATGTTTGGTCTTTTTATTGTTTGTATTAAACTATGTTGATCTTTTAGAGTAATATTAATACATTTTACAGATTTTTCGTAGCAGAACTCGTTTGTTGTAAAAGAATTGTGCTATTGTTTTAAAAGCTAAATTTCAAAGATAAATTGAAATAAACATTCCCTTTTATTCTCGAATTGTGTTTGTCGATTGAAAATTCATCCATATGATGTATAAAAAAACAGTTTTTTTAACTGTCATCTAAGTTTATCTCATTGTGAAACACCTGAGGATTAATTGTTACGTCCTGTTTAATATTCGGCTGCGAGTGTCACAACACATTGTTGAAAGGGGAGATAGAAAGAAGCGTGATCCTTCTGGTTGCAGATGTTCCGCAGCTGGCTGACAAGACAGGATAAGTCTCTCGTTTTGAGTTTTTTTGAACACAGGTGCTACCAAAATAGTTCCAGCGTGCATCACCCGCCTGATGTGCATCGTAATGCGTCGTAAAGGGCAATCCATGGAGGTGATAGGATGGTTGTAGAGGCGGGTGACAACCGGTCTTCTAAGAAGAACAAAATAGGCGTACTCTTCAAGTATGTTACTAATGTGGGAAAGGAAAGGGTGATGGTCGGACATCGGGCCATCATTGTTCGATTTGGTCTTTCAAAATTTAACGAGATGTTAAAGTAAATACGGGTTCAGTTAATCACCTTTTCTGACAAATTACTTTAAAATATAATTCAACGACGATTTTCACGAAATTTTGTACTTCTTAGATTAAAATAAAAAGGTTAAAAACCTTAAACTAGCTATTCTATAGTAAATAAAGTCTTGTCTTGATAGGGTCACAACAGAGAATTTAAGATAATACAGAATTATTTATATGGGGTCTTATATAAGCTATCACACAGTTTTTAAAATCCTTTAAACTTTAAATTTAAACACTTTAACTGGTCAGAACATTTGCCTACATTTTGCTGAAAACACTATTAAAATATACAGTATTAAAGTACTTAATAAATAATCCGGGGTTTCTAATAAGTATTTGTTCTTGTGTTTGACCCATAACTAGAATTTATTGAGCTAAGGTTGGGTGTATATAGATGAGTAAATGGTTACAATCTAAATCAAGTGAATATTTAAAAGTTTTAAGTTAATATTAGGTAAATTTTAAGTATCTTTCAATAAAAATGGACGGTTAAAAAATTTAGCTGCTTAAATTTGTAGGCCTATAATTATCTTTGGTCAATAAAGTTTGTAGACGAAGTGATTTAGGGCTTGGTATATTGTGGAGCAATGGCATTGCCTTGGGGAGTAAAATGGCTTAAACAAAGTACTCAATAAAATTATATTTCTTATAGATATCACCAAAAACAGAGTTGAGACCCACTCCGGTGGCCGCATAGTCTAAGGCGTTATTCTTGAGATGGACTGAACACCAAACTGTCATTGATTGGGAGATAGGGGTTCAAATCTTGGTTGGGTGTATTGAGGCTAGTTTTTAAAGTTTTTCCCAATCTAATCAAATGCGGGTACACTTACTTTAAATTTAAGGCAACTCATCTCTAACACACAAGCTTAATTAGTAATAACTTATGTGTATAGTATGAATGGTTAGTAGGATGACGTGCTTAAATATTTATTTAATTTAGCACCGAGTCTTACTAAACGTTAGGGTTATTCGCTGACGTGCTTAAAAAAATAGTTGAGCCTAATATAACAAATGCCCTCTTTCGATCAACCCTTGGGTCACTAACCTAATCAAACTACTTCATACGCGCATAAATTAATATCTGGACACATTTGATATTCATTGAACGAACATTTAATGAGCTCTGGTTTGGTTAAACCAAATATTGAACAAATAATAATGTGTGAATCAAACACGCTCGTTTTCTTTGCTTAACTGACTTTTTGGTTAACTAAACAAACAACCGTTTTATTCCCATATTTCCGTGTCAAACACCTGTCGTTTTGGTTAGGTTTTTGACCATGGCTGTCTTATAATATTATGAATATAGTCAAAACACTTGTTTTAATCCTCTCTAGCAAAATAACGTACATTTATTATATTCTATTATAATTTTTTTAACTAGAAAGTCACACACCAAGGTAATTAACGACTTATTACAAGGTAAGATTGGAGTAAATGCATCTGAATAATGCGTGGAGATAGTATTTAAAAACCATACTGCTAATTCGCGCGTGTAAAATCACCATCAGTTAATCTTGACTAGATTCGAAACTTAACCATCCGACCAGAGTATATTGCGAGCTTGACGCCTCAACTCAAATAACCATTGGTGAAGGTACTTGAATAGTATAATTTAGATAGGAAGGTATTTATTTTTATGACAGTTTTAAAATTTACTGAAACTATTTGTTATTGTATCTATTTGTAAATTTATGTGATCTGCAACGGTAACTTTTTTTGGGTAGCAGTAAAAGACTAAATATTAAAAATTATTATTATTATTACTAAGCCAATTATTATTATTATTATTAGTATTATTATTATTATTATTAGCACCGCGTCTTACTACCCGTTCGGGCTATACACACTTACGCTAATGTGTAATGGCAGGGTGATTGTGAAATGAAATGGAGGACTTACAGTTTAACGTGGGATCCGAACTAATGTGGAGGCCTGGCATTCCACACATTCACAAGTTGTGATTAATACACGTCTTGTCAGAGGTGAAGGAAGGATTTTGCAATCAGATAAATCTGTGCCAGGACCGAGGATTGAACCCCGGACACCCAGCACAGAAGTCTTACACCTTATACACCTTACCCCTATACCGCCAGGTCACCATCAATTAAATAAAACAAATAATATAGTAAAATGTTGTCAATATTGACTGGCAAAAATATGTTAAGATGGACATATCATAGGTAATCCTGTAAGACTAATTATTCATTATTTAAAATCCTACAAACAAACAAAAATACGTCAAAATCTTTAAATACTCTTTGTTTAAAACGACGCAACGTTATAGTGCCTAATGAGATACGAGTAAAAACCTGGTTAGAGAAATGTATGCCCCCGTCATGCTGTCCTATCACATCCTGCGACATTTCGACATCTTGTGACCATCTTACATTCCTCTTTGTCCTGTCTTGCCATGTTCTCACTCCGACAGGTCTATTGCTCTGTCATCTCTCTTTAACATTTTATTTTTAAGCTTACTTTTTTACTATTATTTGTATTAATAGTTTCTTTTTTTGTCATGTTTCAACTCCAATCTATTGATGACTCTAATGTATCTCTGTCTTTCTAAGTTAAACTTTCAATCCGCCTAATCTATTTCTCCTTTTCTATTTACGTCTTTTTGTTATTTATTTCTCGTGTCTGTGCTTCTATCTCTCAAATCGTGCTATGTGTTTAAAACGTTTTTTCTTAGAGCCTTTGTGACAATCAAACACCTGCAGATATTTAAAAAAATTGTAAGACTAACTTGTCATATAAACTACGTTGCAAAGAAAACCATGCTATAAATAATATATAAACTTGAACAGCATATTATTAACGAAATAACTCGAGGACACAAAACTAAACTAATGAAAGAATATAATTTTCTAGTAAAACGACAGGTAATAAATATATATTATGAATACTTACAATCTACTTATTTACAACAACGATTTGTCAAAGTGACTCAAATGTAACGGCTTTATAAAACATAGTCATACATAATAAAACATAATATAATGGCTACTATGTTAAGGAGTTTGACATATTAAAGTGCCATTGGTCGATATATTTTTAATTAGGTAGTACCACTATACATGTTCTATGGCATTATTTTTCTAAGGCGCACGGTTGGGAATTTTGTTTGAAATTCTTTAAAAAGATCGCATAATTTATAAGTCATGCTTTTATTTCTTAAGTTTCAAGGTTTTTTTCCGATGGATATTAGATTTTTGCGTGTCATGTGTTTTACATAGCAATCGCGATTATATCATTTCAAAGTATCTTGGAAACTATAGTCAACCCCTGACAATTTTTATTTAGGTAAGAAACCGTCCAGAATATTCGTGAAATGCTCGGTTACATCCTTTCATTTTAACAGTCGCTATTTCTCTCCGTTAAGATGAACTATCTGATGGTAAGGGTATCACATCCAGTTTTAAAAAAACTAGGGGCACATGTTTTAATTACGAGGGTTTCATGTCGGAACATGGCACTGTTTTGTTTACATGCCTATCCGCCATGTTGTGACATTGATATATGGGCACTCAGAACACTGGCGCACTGTAGCGGTGGGATCTAGAAGCCGGGTCTAGAATGGAATTTGAAATATGAAAGTTCCCCTCGTGTAAATAATTTCCCAAAGACTTTGTTACTTTGAATTTAAACTGTTCTTAAAAGAATTACATTGGAAAAGTTTAATAAATTCGAAATAAACTTTTGAGTTACCCTGCAGTATGTCTACCATTATAATTTGTATTAATTTGTCAAAGAGTTGCTTGAAAATATTTATAGGATGAATTATGGATGTAAAGATACTTTATCTTACATACATTTATTTTTTTCTCACGTTTTACTAGCCATATGATCTACACGTATTTAATAAATTAATCTCGTAGGGGTTAAGAAAGTATAATTTAGATTGAATTTACCAATATGTGCATGAAGGGAAAGGGGAAAATAATTTAAGATAAAGCACCTTTGTACCTCCAACCAAGATTCAAACCTTGGTCTTACTGTCACATACGGCTAAGTTTATTGCGAGAGTGGTACCTAAAGTCTCGTCTTTTAACTTACAAACTTCATCGACTCCATATCCTTATAGAGATTAAGACCCTAAGTCAGATTTACTATTTCGTATACTCACTTCTTATACTTAGTTATGTAAAATATTGTCACTTTAATGATAAATTATAGGACTTAGCTCAATCAAATTCAAAGAAATAATACAATTTTAGCAAATTCTATAGACATTTCCGTAATTTAATTTTTTGCTCAAGGCCTTTTATTTAAATAAGGTTAACTTTAACACATTCAAAGTTTTCTACGAATTTGTATACAAGTTAGATAAATGAAAATACGATACGTTTAGAAAATGATGACTGTTTCACTTACCATTGATGCGTTAATTTCAATTCGCACACCAATGTTCATTCATTTGGGTCTCCGAAACCATTCGTAATGACGGTCCTTAATAAAGTTAAATTTTAATCCAACTTCAACGTAGTTCTAAGAAGTACAGACTTAAAGATTTAAATCTTATGTAATGAACAGTCGGTTGGTTACTAGGGAGTTGATCACTTCTTACGGACTATATTATTATTATTATTATTATTATTATTATTATTATTATTATTATTAGCACCGTGTCTTACTACCCATTCGGGTTATACGTACTTACGCTAATGTGTAATGGTAGGGTGATTGTGAGATGAAATGGAGGACCTACAGTTTAACGTGGAATCCGAACCACGGTGGAGGCTTGGTATACCCCACATTCACAAGATGTCTTGTCAGAGGTGAAGGAAGGGTTTGGTAATCAGATAAATCTGTGCCGGGACCGAGGATTGAACCCAGGCCACCAGCACAGAAGTCTGACACCTTACCCCTAGACCGCCAGGTCACCTCTTACGGACTATAGTTATACCTTACGATTACGAAGTATGTAGAATGAAACTTTTAAGATCAAGAAACCACTGATGTTGGTATTTTTATTTTGTTAATTATTATTAATACTATCATCATCGTCAAAATAATATACTACACATATTATTAAGCCTGAACGAGCCTCCAAAATTTCCAATCTTATTAAGATTGGGATTCGATTCGAAATTTAAAATATCAATATTGGAAAGACTCAAACTTGAGTCGAAATTTCGTATCTAAATAAATGCCAGATTCGGATTCAACGGTCTTTAACTCAAAATTCGAATATATTACTTATACTTGTTTAACAAATTAATAGAGTCAGATCGGAAACCAGTTGTGGGGTAGCGTTAATAGAGAAATTAAGGTTGAATTCCAGATTTTATTTAACATTAACAAAAATATAAAAATAGTCAACACTATTATTAAGAGTATTTAAACCAATAATATTTTTTTTATAAAACTTAAAGAAATAAAAAATAAAAGAAAATAAGAAATGTTAGCATTGTAGTACATTAAACGATTGGAAATTATCATTACCGTGAGTAGAAATTATTAAAACCAAATTTGGTAATTTTAACTCACCTTTTCAAACCCCTAATATTAAAAATATTATTATAAAATAAAAACCATAAAAAGCTAATTAATAGATGTATACAAAACGACATGGGTGACAGTTGTTTGTCGCAGTGAATATCTTTTATTTTAAAAAGTAGGTAAGACCACTTTTTTTGTAAGTATTAATCAACTTTTACACTATAATTGGAAATATGGTGTGCTCTTCCTTTAACCGTTCAGCTTTTGAAATTAGTGCTATTGATTAAATGCTTTTAATCAACCTAAAATGTATTTAAATTAACTATAAGTATTTTAAAAATTATTTTATTATTGAATTGGATTAGGAAACTTACTATATTAAAATTTCCAACAAAGATTTGATTTGAAACATTATCATAGTAAGCCTAAAAGAAACATTTGATTCGGATCTTAGCCTATTTTTAAAATAAATTATTCGCTTGGAAGAATATCTTTAAAAAGGGGATTCAGCTTAATAAAATAAATTAAGCATTACATACGATTCGAATTTGACTAGGAATTTTATTTACCCATGAGATTCAATTCGTAAACGATTCAACAAAAAAAAAGTTAGTAAGCATTAGATTTGATTCGGATTTGATTCGAAATATTAAATTATGAATTCTCACAGGCGTACATATTCTTATAATAGTGTTACTTTGTTACTTTTTGTCATATTCACCCACTCTACCACCAACACCACCATCACCACCTCCACCAACCCAAGGCACTCGGCCGGGAATAACAGGAAGAAGAAGCATTGTGCTATACACAGCGACCAAGCCCTGACGAGGATACTAGCTAGAGGAAGCTGGAATCCAGTGAAAAGCAAGTGCGGTGGCCAAAACTCGGAGAGAGCTACTACGAGTCTATACAGTTCGGGGGTGGGGTGGGGAGGAGACCACCCTCTCCTCTCTCCCTATCTTCTGCCTCCCCTCCCCCCTCAACAGCCTACCCCTTCTCCATGTAGCTAGGGGCGGCGTGGATTAATTACTCAGCCAAGTTAATTAGGCCTAGTCTACCTGCCAGTACATTCCACTCCAAACCTACACACACACACACACACACACACATATATACAGAAACATTGTACAGTCTATTTTTAACGGAAATATGCATCATACATAATAAGGGTCTAGATCATTTTGATTGCTTGTAAGAGATTTAAAGCTCTTATTAAAGTAATCATGTTATTAGATCCATTTGAGTTTTTTAAAAAGACAGAAGATCTCATGCCGTGGGGCAAATGTTATTTTCACTGTAGATCTCTCGTTTGAGCTATCTCATGTTTATCTCCCCGGCTAGGGTATTAGGTTAGCCGTCTCTATGTTAACCTTTTTCGAATTTATATGGTTTTGATAAAGATATATACTATTTGTATAGTTGTTTTATCAACAGCCTCTGTGCTCTAGCGATCAGAGCTCCCGGCTACAGACTCCCGACTTACTGCTTCACAAAAAGATATGAAATTAAAGCACCAGGGATCGAACCCGGGACCTCTGATGGGTCAAACTCAGCCACGTGAGGAAAAATAAGGAGCTATTTAAATTCTTTAAAAAAAAGTAGCTGATCCTATCTAGAAAACTGATATCAACGCATGTAGGGTTTCATTGTGTTGACCACGTGATACCCTCTATCCGCAAATGTTGGCAATATATTCGCCAGCATATAATTCATTAACGACCTAAGTTTACTTGGATTACAGCTCAAAATGTTACTTAAAGTAGTTCCTAATATATCACTACGCCAAAGCTGACATCTATAACTTTGGATGACTGTAATGAAAACCGTTGGTAATATATTAATTTGATAGTTAACCACAGTAATTTAAGCCAATATCATTTATATATTTATTTGAGAACGGACACAAAAGTTTATTTATCATTTTTATCCATTTAAAAAAAAAATCACAACACTTTCACAAACACTTCTAACGAACATGGCTTCAAAATGGCGACTGACAAATCTAATCAATGTGGTTGAACACGACAGTAAACAAGTTTTTTACAACTATGCAGACACGCAGTTAATGAAAATATTTTATTTAGTTAAATATTTCGAAATACGATAAAATAATCATAAAATAATTTATTGTATGTAAAAAAATGACAACAATTTTCTCTTTTCCAAGTAAATACGATGCCTGTATTAAAAGGTATTGATGTGTGCACTATATTACATAAAATCAGTAACGTTACAAAACTAAGAATAAGTACTTTTAATTATGTTTAAAATATTGTTTAGAGTTAGATAAAAAGAAAGTATTTAAAAAATAAAATAGTATGAGAAAACTTAAGTTTACGTTATTTTAAATGTAATATATAAGAGATAATTAAATATATTTACATTTATAACAAAACAGTGATCTTTTACAAGTGTTGGCAACTCAAAACCTAAACATCTGATTTTTGAACTGTCATCCAGCTAAAACCTATCGTGAATGGACTTTTCTTCGGCATTTTGGTTGGTATAGCTTCGCTTGGGCACTGACCCCATGGAGCATTTTTTCACTTAAATGCTTAGCCTTACTTTTTAATGAATAAAAACGTACTATATATATAGTTATATTGAATTAAAGTATAAGGTGTTTTGTCCCGGAGTAAGTTGATTTACAAGTGCTGATTGTATGACAATTCCCCAATAAAAACATAAGTGTTGGATGAACAATTTACATTTTGTGTTGATAAATCTCTTGATAACTCCTCCAACCAGAAATTAAAGCACAATACCTAGATTATTTTATGTAGAGCTCACGGGCAATATCCGGTCCTATCCATGATTTTGTGATGCCCGGAGCAGACCTCATGTTAAACCATCATGCAACGAGACCCTAGTCTTACGTTTATCAAGTATGAGGAACTACAACATTTTGGAATGTAATATTTGGGGATTTGGCATAATTTAGTTAATTCTATCATTTGAGGGTTAGTGTACCAAATCTTTACGATTTATTCGACATGAATCATTTCACCAAATTTGTTGAGTTTGTGCAACAAATATGTACAATGTTTGGAAGTACATTCGTATGTTAACATGAAATGAAATATGACACATTAGAGACTTTGGCTTACGAGCACGTATTTATCAACGTTAGAATAAAAATTATTTTTGCTTTTTGCCATAAAATTTAGATCCCTAAACCATTTTAAATAATTAATTTACAATGTCGCTACATTATTTATTACGTCATTTAACTAACATTACATAATTGTTCAAATATATAAACAAATGCCATATGTTTATAATATCGTGTTTTTAGTTGATTTTTAATCACCACATCTTATTTACTAACTGTTCTATTTATACGGATATATGATAGTTATAAGCATTTTAGAGGTAATCTATCCGTATCTACATGGAACGAGAGTGAGAAAGTATTTAGGGAAAACCACCATCAGCAAACCCTCCCAGGATTTGAACCTTGATCTCCCCGTTATCAGCAGACCAGTCTAACACGATAGTGACGCCTCAGACCATTCGGCCGCTGAATTGGGTGAATGATGTATTTATTTGACCTCTAGATATATTTAAATAAACGTGGGCCATCAGTGATGTATTTATTTGACCTCTAAACAGATTTAAATAAACGTGGGCCATCAATGATGTATTTATTTGACCTCTAAACATATTTAAATAAACGTGGGCCATCAGTGATGTATTTATTTGACCTCTAGATATATTTAAATAAACGTGGGCCATCAATGATGTAATTTATTTGACCTCTAGATATATTTAAATAAACGTGGGCCATCAGTGATGTATTTATTTGACCTATAGATATATTTAAATAAACGTGGGCAATCAGTGATGTATTTATTTGACCTCTAGATATATTTTCTATGCTGGGGTCCGCGGTTCAATCCTCGGTCCCGGCACAGATTTATCTAACTAACAAACCCTTCCTTCACCTCTGACAAGATATCTTGTGAATGTGAGGAATGCCAGTTCTCCACCGTGGTTCGGATTCCACGTTAAACTGTAGGTCCTTAATTTCATCTCACAATTACCCTACCATTACACATTAGCGTAAGTGCTTATAACCCGAAAGGGTAGTAAGACGCGGTGCTAATAATGATAATAATAGATATATTTAAATAAACGTGGGCGATCAGTGATGTATTTGTGGGCCACGAATTGCCATTCCTTTTAATAAATAAGCACAGCTGGAACCCCTAAGTTGTTTTTTTAAATTTGTGGATCTATTGACTGGTTCGATGCCAAGCCGATAAGGCGCCGGGACGCTATGGATGAGGACAGTGGTGGACGTCACATGCACTACCGTGGTTGCCATGGCAACGGGATTAAATCACCTTCTGGATAGATATGCCACATACCCACGTGTGGATTCATCATAATTAATTTGCCCAAGAAACCTTTTATCCAAATAATTATAGCAGTTATGAAATAACTAGTGAAGTAACTACTATGAAATTACGATGTTCATTCACATGATATTTACGTTCATTTATATATTTAGAATAGTCTAAGATAACTAAGGTGAAAAAGTCTCTTCTGGGATGGTTTGCCAGTGATAGGGAGGTCGATGATATTAGACTTCATGATATTCTCCCCAAAATGTTTTTTCATTCTTTCTTCATGTAAATACTGGTGCATGTTACACAAGCTAGGCCCCACTCCATTTAAGACAGAATTTTGTTTAAAAATTATATTTATTTAGGCCTAATTGGTTTTATCAGGGGAGAATACAGCCCATTTCCGTCTTTAGAGTTAAAGGGACATATCAGTGTATATATATATATATATCCAATTAGAGTAGGACAATTTGTGGGAAAATATAGTATACAGATATATATGTTTTTCGAGTTTAAAAGCGTGCGTGTATATATATATATATATTTGCTTTTAAACTCGAAAAACATATATATCTGTATACTATGTTTTCCCACAAATTGTCTTACTCTAATTGGATATGGATTAGGAAGCATTTAGAGGAAGTCTAACCACATTTGCATGGAAGGAGAGTGGGAAACCATATAGGACACCCTCAGTAGACCCAACTGGGATTCAAACCCCGATATTCTTGTCATCAGCAGGCCAGTCTAACATGAGATTTACGCCTTAGACCATTCGGCCACTGAGGTGGGTTCTCATAATAATTTTAAAATGTTTGTGGACACTTAAAAAAAATAGACCTACCATCAACTTTACCTTAACGTAGGTTTTAGAATCAATCGCACAACAGAACTAAAACAATATTTAAGTTTATTTATTTTAGGTCTTTCAAGAATCAAACTGATTCTTTGAATCTAATGTGGATGTGCTAATTATTGAACTAAGCTATTAATAAGCTGCGTCTGCGTACAAGTGTTGATTTAAACATTTTGTTGATTACTTTCGTCAACTTATTTTGTTGTTGTATCGCTTTTCACTAATCATTCTGGCTATCTGCATTTAATTTCACTCGTTGGATAAGGATGAGAATGGTATAATTGAGGGTTAGTGCACCCACATTTAATGGAGAGGGAGTGTTGGAAACCAGGTAAAAAAGATCTTCAGGACACCTCTCTGGGATTTTGACCCATACCTACCCGTCGATGGTAGACAAGATAAGTTTAGCTAGACATTTATTTGGTGTGCCTACTGATGTAAGTCTTTCGTTTAGCTAAAAATTACCTGAAATTTATACATACTCCATTTCGGTAGTGGATATTCTTTAAGAAGATATCGACTCAACAGTAACGCATTGATCTGTAAACAAAGTCCCTATTCCTAAGCTCGTCGTCCATAGTGCTGCTTAAAAGCTGGGTAAACTATAACTTTCTTAAGGAGAAACAATTAGGCCTACAATCAAACAAATAAATAATCATATTATGTACAAATCCAAATAAACGCATTAATTATGAGAAATTAAATGATTGCTATTTTCTTAACCTATAATAGTTATTCATAGAAATTTTCAAAAGAATCCTTACTATCGTTATTTTAACCAAATCATTAAGCAATAAAATTAATAATGTTATAGTAGTGGTGATTTCGTTTTGGGAATTTGTTTTAATTAATTTGTTTCAATGAGTTTTTACTGGACAAATTATTATATTTTCTCATTTGTTAATATGAACTAACGTGATTAGGCGTGTATCGTGTGCAAATAATTAAAAGTCACAATCGCTTTATTAATTATGAGGGTACGGAGCTTACGCAATATGTAGACGGGGCCTAAAGTCTTATACTGAAGATATTATCATAAACTTAGCAAGTTCAGCTAAACGCAGTTAAATGATTGACTCACCAGCATACGGATACCTATCCCCCACTTACACTATTCCACACACAATCACATTAAATAATTAAAAAAACGAGCTTATTAAAACTTCACATACAATATGAAAACATAGTCATTGTAATCTCCACGGTAGCCTCACACACACAATGACGTCACGCATATAAATCACGTGATTTAGGCGGACCAATCAACATGCTGTAATGGCGCTGTGAGTACCACTCTATAATATGTGTGTGTATGTATGTTCAGCTCGCTAGGGTTGATGAATGTCCACTCCCAGAGGTACCTTACCGTGCAATTGCTTCACAGGCAGAAGAGGAAGGGGGATAGCCCAAAGTGGCATATGTGTGTGTGTGCGTGTATTGCAGCACAGTAGGCAAATGGGGAATTTGGGGTCCTGTGGTTAATAAAGGTCAATCTCGCGTGTCAAGCTAGTAGGGAGCTTGTTTAGTTACCTAGCACCCCATATGTTATAATTAAACCTGTCTAGAGGCCTCGTGTGTGTGTGTGTGTGTGTGTGTGTGTGTGTGCGTGTGAAAGAGACGCTCATCGTCACACCTGTGTTTTCAGAAAACACAGAAGCGTCTTGTATCGGGCGTCTTCACGTGTACGGAACGTTGGTTCCTTTAATCAAGATCACACTATTCCTGCCCCCTCCCACCCCCCTCTCCCTTTGGAGCGAAAGAGAAATTTGTTGGCCACTGGCCATGGGGAAAGAGCTGTCTTAATTATTTTAGCACGATTAATGATAGTTTTTAACACTATTTGTTGGTCACTTTATTTGAAACTCTGTGGAAGAGTTTATAATGTTCCCGTTTATTTATATATGTAGATTTATGTTTATCCTGTCTTTTTTTATTTTAAAGGCCCTTTGCCTGTGCTACTTTAGCGATATAAATGTATGTGAGTCCACGCATTAACATATATTTATTCATGTTGCCGATACCTCAAACAAAATAAGTGTGATTTTATTAATTGACGGCAATAGGTGTGTGAATTGAAATGTTTTTTACTCCTAATCAAAATCCAAAACTTTGTTAGTGTTAATTTAAAAATCAAGCATTGTTGTAATGTTTTTTTTATGAAACCGGTCATTGTTTGAAATTGCGAGATTATAATGAAATCTAAGGATTTAACCCTGAATCTATTTTTAAAGTTTTCCTATATTTAAAAAATGCACGTAGTTACTGCATTTTTAAATTAGAGATCTGTGTAAACATTCGTCTAATATTTATTTAGGTAATTACTTAATCTGTGTCACCAGGAACTCCAAAGTTCATTACCGCACTTACAAAAGGACGCCACCTATCCCTATCTTGAGGGTAATCTTTTACACCTTATCCCTATCTTGAGCTAGATCTGTCCAATACATATAATTACACCTTATCCCTATCTTAAGCTAGATCTATTCACTTCACCCCATTACACCCTAGTTCCATTAGTTATAGTCTGTTATTTTCCCATCTGCATCTAAGTCTTCCCACTGGTCTCTTTCCATTATGTTTTCCAGTCAACACTTTTTAACGTTTCTGGAGTCTTCCATTGCTGCATGCTCTGCTCACAGTAATCTACGAGATTCATCATTATGTAACCTCCTCCACTTACCAGTATATTTATTCATAATTTTACCATGTTTTCGAACAACCTAAATTTATTTTCATCGTATAAGGTAAGAAGGATACCATGTTTCACACCTATAGAGAACAACCTGTAAAATGATTGTTTTGTATATTCTGAATTTTACATTCCTTGAAAGCAGGCGAGATATTAACAACTACTGAACGAGTAATAGCATCCATTTCTCAACTGTTTTATTTTCATAACTCTCACTCTTATATTATCATTGTTAGTTAAAATTGTTCCTGAATATTTAAACTCATTAACAACGTCAAATAAAAGTTGTGTGATGTAACCTCAGAATTATCGTCCTCAATCTGTGACAACATAAGTAAAATTTTACTATATTATTATTATTAATTATTACTATGATTATAATTAAATATATATTGGTAGTGTCAACCAAAAGTGAAAGATACAGATCATGTAACTTGACGTCTGAATATATGAAAATGGTTTGTAACTTTTTTAAGTGTCAACAATGTATTCCTATCTTAATCGGACTGTGAAAAACCTTTTGAAAAATAACTTACCGAATTATATTTCTAACTCAAATACGATTTTTGTTTTATCTTCAAAAAGGGTTTCTGGTATGAGACAAACAACACATATTAATTTTTATATTAGGGCTATACCTTTCATATTGGTTTATTGAAACATATCATTTTAGAGATCTCAAAAATGTAGGTCAGAAAAAAAGTAAAGATATAATAAAATAAGTAAAAATGATATGAAAGTAATAAAATAACAAACAGAGCTAGAAAATGTAAGAATGACAGGACAGATATTTATTCCATCCCTCCCACCCAACTCCCTTCCCTCTTTCCTTTCACTTGAAGTCCTTGAGTGAATAAAAAGATCCTTTGCCATTTAAAAAAGAAAGTTTTAATTTATGAATGACCTCACTAAATAAATATTTTGAATGTGAGCTTATCTAGTGTTATTTTTCTTTATTCAAATAATTTTTTGTAGGCTTATGAATTTGGCTATCCATAGTAATAAACCTATATCGTTATAAAACGTGTCTGATATTTGTTTAGTTTTTGTCCATCGGGATTAAATTTGCATTAGCTTTCTATATTTCAACCTTATTTTTATTAATTTACGTTAATTACGGTAGGATTTCTTGTGATAAATAAATGGTTCGGTGCACCGCATTGCCTTTCTCTAGCTTTATCTTAAAATAAAAACATTTACTCAAAACTCAAAAGATTTTGTGAAAGGAAAAATAATATATATTGCTGCAAAAAATTTTTTAACCTGAAAGCATAAATGAAATAATATACACTGAAACAGAAACATTGAAAAGATAAGCTATCTGCCCATAGCAATTATTTTAAAATTTCAAAGACTTGACTAATAATAATGTATATATATATATATATATGCATGCGTATAGCTCAGAACATATTTTTATTATAAAGGTTTATTTTAAATTAAATATGTTTATATTTAATCTAACTCCAACTTCACAATGATAAGTTATTAAGTATATCAAATAGTTGTGGTGATATGATCAAAATGGGAAATTTTCATTTAACCTCAAAGTTATTTTCATGGGAAATAATAGATACTATTTTGTTTGTAAAGTTAAACAATGCTTAGATACCAAATTTAATCAAAATCGTTAAGAGTGTATTCTGAGAAAATCGATTTTCTCTCTTTTAGACCTTTATTAACCTACACTTAATTTTAGGTTTGGCTATCTAATTAAAAAAACTTCTGGGGAACCTTATGAAACACCTAGGTATCAAGTTCTACCCCAATCGGTAAAATGATTCAGGCTCTAGGCCGAGATACAAACACACATACAGACGTAAACGCGAAAACTATTTTTCGGTTTCAGAAGAAATTTATCAAAACGTAGACATTTATCAAAAGTTTGCGTTAGATTTTTTTCCGATCACAATATTCTCTCTTCGAAGTATTGGGAGAAATACCTTTTATATGGTTATTTGTAAGAAAATCTGTCTATACTTAAGTTTCATAAAATAGCACGCCTATTGAATTTTATATTTATTTTCATTCGAAATATAATCAATGATTTACGTTTAAGAGTAACTTTAAAGTTTCTGCTTGTAGAGTAAACCTCGATGCTCTTGGGGTAAAGTTCTCGCCTCAGGACCCGATGCTCGTTGGTTCAAACCTAGCAGTGATTGACGGATTTTTATTGAGTGATAAAAATGAGTAGAAAAACTTTCTTCAAATGGGAAGTAAAGTCATTTATCTCAATTCAAGTGTGGTATTGTGGCATCTAGAGTAACCCTGAAATGTATGTGAAAATACCTTTTCCGGCAAAATTAGTAGCCCGTTTCGTTCTCACTCATAGAAGTTATCATTTGCTGACATAATCAGTTGGTTCAGAAAGTGGAAGTTAATTAAATACCTCAAACAAATAAAAGCAAAACAATCTACTTGAATGCATACCTTATTTAAAATATGTTTTCATATATATATATATATATATATATATATATATATATATATATATATNATATATATATATATATATATATATATATATCCGTGATCTTTCTATCTGTCAGCCTCCCCTAGTCTGTTGTGTCTATGACGTGAATTTGAGGATCCAAATATTGGAAATGTTTTTAATATGGTTTTCTAATCGGTTCATCACTTTCCCTTCTCGAAAATAAGGGTGCATTCAATTTAAACTCTGCCCTTCCCATTCCTCTTTAATATGAGAACGAGGCCAGACCGAGCATCCGTAGCGCGCGTAGCATTTGAGATGGAAGTGTAATGATCGCGAGCTAAGGGCAATATTTCTGCAGTTTTTATAGCAAAGCAAAAAAAAGTTTTTGGCCAAAATAAATAAAATATAGCTCCAGTAGACACATAGTTTAATTTTATTAATATGGGGAAATAAATCATTCTGGAATAATCTGTGATGAGTAAAGTGGCATTAGTTGAGAAACCTTTTTTAATGAAGAGAAAAAGTTTTCATTAAATTCCACGACATTAGACTAAAAAATGTTTTAATATAAGAACTGCAAAGATGCTTGTGTTAACTTGTGTGTCCTACACTGCCACCTTAAAAACATACGGAGATCTTAAGGCGATTGGCCCTTTTCATTTGGCGTGAAACTGCATATCCACGGGAACAAACGGTTATCTTCAAGAATTTTTATTGTTTTACAATTTTCTTTCCGGAAACGGTTTGTTCAAGAATAGAAGCTTGTTGATTAATTTACACTTTTTATATTCACATCTCCTCTTTAATTTTAACAGAGTTCAAATATCTTTACAATTTATATTTTTCAATAAAAAACTGCCGGCCTCATAACAAAAAATAAGAATGTTTAACAAATAATAAACATCGATAAATTATCTTAGAAGGGGTGTTGAAAGTATTGACATAAAAATTTCATCCGTTCTCGAGAAAACTGATATTTCCAAACGTATTATTTTTCCGCGAGACCTGTCCGGTAGCTAGCGCCATCTACGGTTTCCGTGATCCATCAGAACAGTTGGCGTGGAAGGATACTTTGGTCGGTTGTGAAGCCACGCCACGCCTTTCACCCTCCCGCCCAACATTACACCAAATAGGTTTTAGACTTGCACTCGACAGGGCTAAGAACCTTAAGAGGCTATCCACCATTTTCTTGTGGTTTTTTATTTCTAGATGGTTGAGATATTTTAAGTGAGTTACGGTTTAGAATGATTTGTTTCTGTTGGTAAGCTGTGTTGAGTGGGCTAAGGCTAAGGTGTTTGAAGTGAGTTGTCTCAAAAGGTAAGATTTGATGACATTTAGGCCTACGTGGGCGTGCAGATGCTTGGTAGGTCCCACAAAACACGTTATTTCTAAATTATGAGCCTAGTTCTATAGCATGGTATATTCACTGTAAACTTACAGGCTATGTAAATAAAAAAAGATAATCATTCATTCATATAATTTTACAACTTTTTTTTACTTATATTCTTTAATTTATTTATTGAAAGATTGGTTTCACTCGCAAAACCATCGTATTACATCTAGATCATTAATGTTACCACTTATAAGAGACTTTTATTAATAGTCATGAAACTTTTTATTTAACTTTGCTTCTTACTTCCCAATCGACATATGAGCATAATTAAGTCTAATTAGCCTATTAAAAGTTACTAAAATATTATAGGAATGAGAAAGGTTGAATTTAGAGAAAATGTACCCAGATTAGCACGGAGAGAGATAAAGTAAAACCATTTTGGAAAAACTACCCTGAGTAAGCCCGACCAGAATTCTAACCCCAACCCTAAGACCACGTGATCTAACCCCGATCCTAAGACCACGCGATCTAACCCCGATCCTAAGACCACGCGGCCACCAAAGCGGTTTATGTAACCATTATTATTTTGAAAGCTGCCTCTTTTTTAAAGAGCTGTAGGCCTTATAAGCAAAAGATTTAAAAACTAACATCCAATTATATTACACCCCACTTAAAATTTCAAAGAATTCTAATACTATAGATTGTTATTAATTAATAATAATAATAATAATAATAATAATAATAAGGACCCACCTCGGTGGCCACATGAACTAAGGCATGCCTTTTGTAGTAGACTATACTGCCAATGATGGGGGG
>CABFOV010000372.1:47486-62466 GCA_902141375.1 Timema poppense
GGGGGGGGGGGGGGGCCTTAAGATAGTTTGGCCGCTGAAGCGGTTCGGAGCTAGTTAAAAACTGTACCTGTACACTCAGTAGAACATTAATTGGCCGTCTATCAACGGAAATACTTTCCCGTGTGAAGTGTGTAGAGCCGAGTCGACGTGTGATTGGTCAAATGGGGACCGAGTAAAATAGAATATGTCACAGGTACAGTTTTAACAGGCTCTACCTACCATGGCATCCGGCTACGTCACATAATTTCAGCTCACGACTTAAAAACTAGCTTAGATCTATAAACGACACCAAACCGTCTCCCCCCCTGACAGTCAAATTTTCATCCATTGTGTGTGTAGGTGTGCATACATTTGAGGGGGGATTTCACGAAAAAATAATGTTCTAGCCATGCTTAGAATCTATACTAGGACCTTTAACATAATGGTCACATGGAGCTAAGTCCGTATTCAGGGAGCAACAAATCCATCCCGTTATAACATATATATATATATATCATCCCGTTATAACATATATATATAAATCATCCCGTTATAATATATATATCATCCCGTTATAACATATATATTTATATAATATATAAATATATATTATATAACTAGGCTATGTTGTCATAGATGGTATTATGATATTACACTGTTTTATAATGTGCCCATAAATATTCCAAATTGAAAAATCGTTTTAATAAAATAATTTAGTAATCATTATTGTCACACAAACATTTCCCGATGTACTTATGTTTTAACTTAGTTTCAGTTCAATCATTAATATTAAATGTATCTTAGTCGATTTTTAATAAGCACCGCGTCTTACTAACTGTTCAGGTCGTACGCATATTTAATAATTACTCCCGTGAGTTAAGGATTATGAATGTTTAATTTAGAGTAAGTGCATCTGCACTTGTGCGGAGGGAGATTGTTTTTTTTTTTAAATCATCCCCAGTACACCCGAACGAGATCCGAACCTCGATCTCCCCGTAATTGGCAGCTTATTCTAGTGTTAAGGTACAGCAGTCCCATGGCTTCTTTGGTGCTGACTGAGAGCTTTTAGAAGTTACCAGACCAAATTACGTATCCTTACGCTGAACCAGATGATCCGCAAAAACATGTTTTTAGCAGCTGTAACTTCTGACATTCAAAATTTAGGTATATACCTATATTTTGACTGTCAGAAGTCAGATATGAGCTGTCAGTCAGCACCAAATAAGTCATGGGGCCACTGTAGCACCTTAGACCATGCGGCTGGTGAAGCCAAGTTGATGCCGCATTACAGGACTACATTTGATTTGATCAGACGGGATGCTAGGTCCGGCTTCGAGTTGACATCAGTGGCGCTTCAAAATAAGAGACGCGGTGGTGACGCCATGCATTCAGCGTCCTGTCAATACCTGGGAAGACAGATAAATGCATACCTACTTGACTCATTACTATGCTTTTTGTGTGAAATTTGGTTGTGGACGGCCAAAATACTCAAGTCACTTGTATGAACTTTTTATCGGTGATGCGTACTAACGTAATTTTTTTCTACCCATCCAGGCTATCTGCATATTTAGGCTACATTAATTAGGTAGGGATGAGAAATGTAGAGTTTAGATTAAATGCACCAGCATTTATGTAGAAATAGCGTGGTAAATTTACCCTTAGAACACCCATTTGGGATTAAACCCGGATCTTTCAGTCACCGGTGGTATACTCTATTGAAACATTGGTACCTTAGACCGCGTGACCACCAATGTAGTATATAGTTTAGTTGGACATAAAGTATAATGATGGCACAGTGAGCTTTACTATTTATATTTTAATACAGCAAATGTAGGCCCATTTAAAATCTACAAAGGCTTAATATTTGGGAACCAATGTTTATTCACTTAGCTTTTGTAATAAAAACTTACTCCTAAATAAAAATAGTTTCTCACTCTTTATCCACGCAAATGTGGATACTATTTCTCTTTCCTCTCTATCTAATCAATACTGTAAATATGCGTTTAGTCTGGACTACAGTAAGGGCCAGCTTCATAGTCAGACTCAGTGTCGCATATGTTTATTATTATTAGCACCGTGTCTTACTACCCGTTCGGGTTATATGCACTTAAGCTAATGTGGAGTAGTAGGGTGATTGTGAAATGAAATGGATGACCTACAGTTTAACGTGGGGTCCAAACCATGGTGGAGGCCTGGCATTCCCCACATTCACAATATGTCTTGTCAGAGGTGAAGGAATTGTTTGGTAATCAGATAAATCTGTGCCGGGACCTAGGATTGAACCCCGGCCGCCAGCACAGAAGTCTGACACCTTACACCTAGACCGCCAGGTCACCCAAGGCTTATTGAACCTGAATAATTTATAGACACCTTGTATACAGTAAATATTGAAATAAACAATTAATATGGTATTATTTTACATTATCCATCTCTTAGGGCTGGAATAATAGTCAAAATTAGCATGTCTCAAGTGCGGCGGTATAATAAATACAAGAAAACACCAACTTAAACCAGAATGGAAAGGACCAATTTCATATAAGACACTGCTGGGGGTCCGGGGTTCAATCCTTGATCCCAGTACATATTTATCTGATTGCCAAACCCTTCCTTCACCTCTGACAAGACGTGTATTAATCCCAACTTGTGAATGTGGGGAATGCCAGGCAGTTTGGTAATCAGATAAATCTGTGCCGGGACCTAGGATTGAACCCCGGCCGCCAGCACAGAAGTCTGACACCTTACACCTAGACCGCCAGGTCACCCAAGGCTTATTGAACCTGAATAATTTATAGACACCTTGTATACAGTAAATATTGAAATAAACAATTAATATGGTATTATTTTACATTATCCATCTCTTAGGGCTGGAATAATAGTCAAAATTAGCATGTCTCAAGTGCGGCGGTATAATAAATACAAGAAAACACCAACTTAAACCAGAATGGAAAGGACCAATTTCATATAAGACACTGCTGGGGGTCCGGGGTTCAATCCTTGATCCCAGTACATATTTATCTGATTGCCAAACCCTTCCTTCACCTCTGACAAGACGTGTATTAATCCCAACTTGTGAATGTGGGGAATGCCAGGCCTCCACCGTGGTTCGGATTCCACGTTAAACTACAGGTCCTCCATTTCATTTCACAATCACCCTACTACTACAAATTATCTTAAGTGCATATAACCCGAACGGGTAGTAAGACAAGGTGCTAATAATAATAATAATCAATAAGCCTTAATAAATTCTATATTTTATAAGATATCCTAAATTCTGTTTCAGTAATTGATAACACAACTCAAGACATCTTTGTTTTAATGAGGGACTACCATATTTAAGCCATTACTTCAGTAAACTAAATTAACTCTTAAAATAATGGATTTATTTATAGGCTAATCGGGTGAATAATGTATGGACACCATTATTTGTTCGAAATATTAATTGCCATTTAGAAACAATTCAAACATATTACAATAATATGCAAGCCATAGTAAAAAGCCTAATTGTGAGGTAATAATTTTAATAAATAAATAATTTTAACAAATAAAAAACTTGGATATAATGTATAATATCAATGAAGTCCTGGTGGTAGTTTTAAAGATAAATTGATGTAAAATGGTTATTTCATTTAATACCGAATATAAATCACAAATCACTGTGTCATGAAACAAGTTAAGTGAACAGACATAATCATAATATAAAAGTTCAACACACCACAAACCTTATGAAAAGGTTACGTTAACATTTTCACAATAGAATCATTGTAACAAACCGACGATTTTTTTAAGGTTAACCACGCGCGTGCGTGAACACACAAACAAAACCTTTCTAGTATTTTTAACTCGGCGTTGATTGGATGGTAGGAACCTGCATTGAAATGCCAGGACTTTTTCAGATGCCAACTAAATAGCATTTTGGGTGGAATATTATATATCCTTAAAAAAAGGCTCTTTAGTGAAGTATTTAATATTTTATGTGTTGAATAACCTGAAACGTACAACATGTTAGGTGTATAAATGCAAGTCAATGTTGTATTAAAAATAATAAATCTAATTCCCCTTCAACGTAAGCATAGCTGGATCATTGAATTACGTCTATTGTTATAAGTTATTTACCACGTGAATAATAGGCTGCGTCATAAACGGGATTCAAACTAAAATAATTAATTTTATTATGATATGAACATCAACGCGTTAATTATCATGGCCACATCCTAAGCTAGTACTAAATAATGTTTGCTGTCGAAATATGAACTTATCAAGGGATTAGAGAAGTAATTGATATCCCTATATTTATTTTATAGTTTAATTGGCCAAAGGCAATTCTAGTCTAAGAGCGCCTCCGAAAATTTATTTTTAGGACTCTTACTTTGCCGGCCGAAACCAGAATTAAATTTCCGGAATGATAATAGGTTCGGAGGTTTGAACCCAAAACTTCCAAGAAAAGGCCAAGAAAATGTAATAAAATTGGCTTGGAATTTATTTTTGATTTATAGGTTTGAATCTAAATGTTTTGGGTTTCAAAATGTGTTTGGATCTAGACATGGAGCAAGAGCTTGGAATAGGATGAATATGTTGGGAGGTCAAAGTTCATTAGCTACCAGATTAGATATAAGAAGGTTAAATTAAAACATGCATCACTGTTCACATAGCCCAAGGCATCAAGTTCGTAGGTGATGGTTGGATAGTTAGTAATGGGTAAAGTATAGGTTCGAATATTAGTCAATTAGGCCTACATTGGGGGATGCCTTTACACATATTATCTATGATTGTAGTTTTCTAATTCTCTCTCCACGTTAATGTTGGTGCATTTACTCTTAAATTTGTCCACACTCCTCACCCCTACCAATTATATTTAGTCTTGGATAGACATAGGGCTAATACTAAGATACTTGAAAAATAAGTTTAAAATCTTGGTCATCGATTTTTCAACTTTCTCATCTCACGGCACACTGAAAAAGGTGTTAAAATTGGCAAGGAAGATCATCAATTTCTTAAGAATTAGGTTTAATTAATAGGTATTAAGATTGTGTTTAGAATTAACAGTTCAATAGCTAGGATTATTATAGTAACTATGTAAGTAATTCTTAAAACTAATGTTGGCTATGGATTCTAAAAAGATTAAATTTTACCACTAAAATTTTTTCTCGCTTCAATTTTATTTTCTCCCAAACTCCTGCGGCACACTTAATGACCCTTCGCGGAAGACCGGTTGAAAATTGTAGTTATAGGCATTGGCGTGGGCTGACAGTTAACACATTTTTATTACGGCCTAATATTGAGTTAGCCTAAATTTCTAGATATAGCCCTACATTAGCACATTTTTAATAATAATAATAATAATAATAATAATACTGATAATAATAAATGTATTTCATTAGACGAATTTGTGGTTTGCAAACACATTTCTTTTCACGATCGATGATAAAAATAATGTAATCTTGTTTTATTTTGATGAAATTATGATTCGATTATTGTGAGATCTTGTGAGCAATTAACTTTTTGTTGATAATATTGATATTGTTAATAGCCATTAACCAACAGTTATTATTTTTTTAATCAGAGTTGGCCCTATAAAAATATTATATGATGGATTTGATAATTCCCTTAAGTAGGTTTCCCAGACCGCCAATTTTACTGAGCGTTGAAATTTAGAGTATTGATAGAAAGCCCACGCCTGGTAAAATCTCTTAATGTAGCTTGTGAGATATCCTGCTACGTAAGACACGTGTATTATTCCCCTTCACATTCCCCCACCATAGCTGATCCCCTCTCTCCATTCCACAAAACCACGTGTATATTGTCATCCTACCTCCCCTCAACTGCTTTGAACCTTTCCAACCCTCTGCGCCATTCGAAATATTTTCCTCTCCCGAAATTGTTTGCCGTTTCACCGCGGCTAGCGCTCTTACTAGTGCTTCCTGCTGCCATCTGTTAGCCGCAGTAGAGAACTACGTGTTGAAGAGTCGTACTTAATCGGAGGGGGAGGGAGAAGTCAAAGCGAGCCGCGCGGCAACTTGGCGTAATCGATCACTGTGGTCGTAGATTTCACACCGCCAAGCGAGATATTTATGGTTACTGCTTCAATCCACACAGTGCCAAGGTTGGTAAAACACGCATTTGACATACTATATTTTGTTTGGATTTTAATATGATCGTAAACTTTTTTTCCCTCTCATAGCTTTTGACACGAATTAAAAATACATTCAAAAAGTTGTAATTCTATGGTCCACCAATCAAATTTGTCTCTTTCGGTCACGTGTGTTGGTGCCGTGTCCATGCGTGTAGGACTATTATTTTTATTTTGGTGATGTGTGTTTGCGTTGTTAAACCCCATACGGGTCTCTTCAAACCAATTTGCGCATGATCTTCGTCGCGAAATATATTAGAAACGTTTGAAAATTCAATTCTGAATAATTACTTCGCAAGAGTGAGTGGATATTTTTGTTGACAATTTGGCTTTGAGTGTGTCCAGCACTTAGTTGTCGAGTGACATTTTAAACTACGCCTAATTTTGGTAAGGCGAACGAAGTCTTCCAAATCTTACGTCAAGACAAGTTTCTTTTTAGTCTGATCTTTATTTATAAATATTTTTTATATGAAAAAAATATAAATTGATGTCATCGGCCTTCGATATTTTGTGATTTAACAAAGGTTGGAATTGTGCCCATTTCCAATCCACTCAAGTTTAAATATTAGTATTTTTATCTTGTGTTTTACGTTATTTATTATGATAGGAATATGAATAACACATGTATTGATGTGATTTATTCGGCTAGCTATATTTTTCTCCTAATGTGCTATACTGCTAGTCTTAATTATTTTTAATTCATTATTATAAACACTTTGTTTCGCTTTTAGCATAATAAACCCAAAAATAAAAGATTACATATCTAACGATTAAAACTTTTGAAGTTGGAAAGATTTGCATACGTTGTGGCTGTCAGTAAACCAATTTATATTTCAAATTTGAGAAAGGAAAAAAAATTACATTCCATAAGCTTTAATAGGCTTTATTAAGTGAATATAAGACCAATACAGCCCTTTTACTTATGTATAGTTCAATATTTTTAATTAATCTCACACATACTACAATGATAGATACGGATCTAAAGGTGGTTCGTGGTATGTACGTATCAGCACAAATGATACTACCGGGCAGGCAATAAATTTAAATAAATTAAAATTACATAGCTACTGGTAAATACCACGCCTACCTCGTGCCAAAAACTCTTTTACACTGTTCACACAAACACACAGAACTCGTACTCTTTACTACTAACCATTCATTTACACACTTTACAACCCATTAAACACGGATACTTATCTGCAGAAAGATAGTATTTCATGCTTGGAGAGCATTTCATTCAGTAATCTCAGCAGCTTTATTGCCTTATACCATGGTACATTAACATACGACACATAAACAGATCGTAAAAAAAAAAGTTAAATAGGGACATTAAAACCGTAGACTATCACAAGTTCATTCATACTTTTCGTTTATTGTTGTTAAGCTTTAAGGGAGAATGTGGAGGGAGTCAGGAGTGTTTTTTTTTTAAATAGACATTTATGTTCCTCGTAAATTATAAATCACTAAACTTGTTATGGCCCATAACATGTTGACGAAATGGGTCTCAATTATAAAACGATAAAATTTTATGACACTTATTTTAGAGGCAATTACCATCCTATAAATCACATGCTTAAGCACTTGTGAAACAGTTTAGTTCATGTTTTAGGGTACATAGTACTAGAGAGTAAATGAAAACGATGAATTGAGCTCGGCCTCACTGACCTACCACAAGAATGATATTTTTATTAATGAAAAAGTGTGGTTATAAAAATGTTATTTTATGGGCGTGCTTACTTTTAGTACCTTCTGTTTTTATAGGTGTAGAAGTTACAACTTTATATAGTTTTTGGATTAATTTATGGTTTGTAAATGCAGCCAGAGAAATAAAAGTAAAACAAATCGATATTTTATGATCTTCTATCCCCTCCACACCTATTTATACCCCTCCTCTCTCACCAGTTGCTACATTTTTTTTGTCATCGGTTTATAACATGGTTTTCCACCCTTCCTCCACATAAATGCACTGTACACTTCCTCTAAATTCAACCTTCTTCATCCCTAATAATATGCATAATTATTACATGGGTGTATAATTTGAATGAGTATTAGGACACGGTAATAAAATAAAGTAATTTAAACTGATTAAGAGATTACTTAATATTAAGATAACCCTAATTGGAATCAATATGTTAAAACTATAAATTAAAATATGAATAACCTACGATAAATCGGTAATTCATTGAAATAGAAATAGGTTGGTGGTGGGGATTTTGAAATGTTCCCCAGTTCCCCAAGAGAAAAAAAAAGTGTATTAACTTACATAGCTAATTTTATTAAACGACCAGCCTCTCTTCCAAGATGATGAGCTAGTCCAGATAACGGGCTATTCTCTTTAACGAGGTTGGCCAGTACGTGGTCAGTTAATAACAGTATCTGGTCAGTCCAGTCTTGTTACTTCCTACTGGACCGCTTGTAAAGTAACACTGCTACTGTCATAACATTTGGGCGGGCGCTTGATTATGATTATTATCATTACTACTTAGGAAACGATTGAGCAATTCGCACAAGTGACAGTAATATATTATTATTAAGGTGGGAATGTACGGGACGTGAATAAATGTCAGTGTTGTGATTTCTTACAGCACCTTACAGTTCGTCAAAATAAATAAAATATATCTCCAGTATTAACATAGAGTATTATTTTCTTCACATGGTGATATCAACAATTATTGAATAATCGGTCAAGGGTGTCTTAGAATTGAATGACAACATTTCATCTTATTTTAATTGTTTACCAAATAATGTTAATATTCTCATGACATATTCAAAAACTGTTGAGATTCGTATGTGTAGAAGGTTAAACTCATGTTATTTTACCCAAAAAAAGGTTTTGCTATAAAACTGGAAAAAGAAAAAAATCTTTTCTTGCAACTCCTACACTCCTAACTTAAGCTGTTTCGTAGAATTTAATTGATAAGGGTGTTTTATTGTTCTTAATTTTGTTTTATCAATGACATTTTTATTTTTTTATAGTCTTGCAATTTTTTTACAATGACCTTAAAATAATATATAAGCATATTATATAAACTTATGTGTTAAATAACATGCCTATTGTTATATAATTATTATTATTAGCACCACGTCTTACTACCCGCTCGGGTTATACGCACTTATGTTAACGTGTAATGGTAGGATGATTATGATATGAAAATGGAAGACCTACCATTTAACGTGGGATCCAAACCAAGGTGGAGGCCTGGCATTCCACACATTCACAAGTTGTGATTAATACACGTCTTGTCAGAGGTGGAGGAAGTGTTTGGTAATCAGATAAATCTGTGCCGGGACCGAGGATTGAACCCCGGACCCCAGCACAGAAGTCCAACACCTTACCCCTAGAACACCAGGCCACCATATACAATTATAAAAAGAGGCTCATGGAACTCTTGAATATCAATTTAACACTATATTATAAAGTATTGTATTATTAAATAATTAATGTATTACATTTCTAAGTCTAAAATTAATGTTAATTTAACATTATATGTTTAATTGTACAACCATTGATAATAATTTTAAACTCTGAAATGCATAGGCCTACTTGAAAGTTTAGTGAGCTTATTGTCTTATAAACATTGCATGATAGGTCCACAAAAGCATATTAATTTTATATTCTAGTATTCAGGGACACACCATTTCGAATCCAGACGGTTATTCTAATAGGAACACATTTGATATGGGCCTATGTTTTAAATCTGTTTACCTAAAAGAAGTTTCAATAAAATAATAATCATTCTAATACTATGATTTGGATAAATATTCGAGTTTATTCTTACTTTGAAAATAAAACTTTAACTTTAACAATAATTTTCACTATAATTTGTATTCAATAATGCGATTTTAAAAGTTTTAATTAACCACTATTTTGCATTTTTAATTTCAGGTGAGTGCAGAGTTTTCTTAACACACACCGAAACAACACAGATTAGCTGACATGGTAAGTATCAAAAGCAGTTGGAATTTATTTATTATAAGGAACCATTTATTTTAACGTGTATAATGTATGTATAGATGTATATAATTTCACACATAATTTAAAGAAAATTATACTGTTATATTATAGCTTAAAAGCACTTTAGAAAAATATCAGACGCAGAAGTTCAATTTTAGAATTAGCTCATTTAAGAATAAATATTTATTAACATATTTGATATGTAGCTACTGCATACATTCAATAATCTTTGTACAGTAAACACAGTACCAAGAGGTTTATTTTTAAAGAGGAACTATTTTTAAAACTATTATTAAAATTTATACTACATTAGTAATCATACATATTTTTTCAAACACAGATTTACAGTTTGGCTAAGCTAGTAAGAAACTACTGTATTTGTATTTATCTTTTAACATACTTTTGACCACTACCGAACCTGTCTTTATATCCAGGGACATAGGCCTATTGCTATCTAGCCTTTCTTAAAAGTACCTTTAGGAATGGTTTTCTCTTGCCACACATGTTATTGGTAAGTAAAAAGATATGTAAGGCTTGTAAATGGAGATTAAATAAAGCCACACTAGCCGGTGATTATATTAACTAGTCTTATGTCTGTTAAGACAGATCATTACATAAACTCGTCATGATTACCAATTAAAATGAGTAAGCTTTACATTTTAATATATTTGTGAGGAATTTTATAATCAATTATACTGTTAGTTCCACCCTAAATTTCAAAACGTTAGTTATTTTTAGGCCTATATTTTAAAACAAGTAGTTCTGTAACTGTAAGTTAATTTGGATCTTATTCTTTTGATAAATTTTCATAGCTTAATTCAATCTAGTTCAATGTTTAATTTTTGGGATTATTTTGAATACTTTTTTTTTTGTCATAAGCAAATATTTAGTAATTTTAAGACATTACAATAGGTTTTTATATATTTTTGAAAGTAAAGGGGTGAATGTACTCTTATCATTTAAATGAGAATCTTAGATCTCAAAATTAATTCCCAAAAGTTAATTTGTTCATATTTGATTTTATAATAAATCTTTTCACACAATAATTAGTTTTAAAATAAATAATAACTTATAGGCCTATAACACTAAAACATTAGGTTACAGAAAAAAGTGTTCGTTGTTAAAAGTTCTATCAATTTTCCTAAATAGTATACCGTTAATAAGCCTTGTGTATCATAATTTCTGTATAAAGTTTCATTAGGAAAATAAAAACTTTTTTTTTCAAACAAAAATTTATTTATATATATATATAGGAAGAATCCTGGATAGCTCAGTGTTAAGAGCATTGGCGTACTAAGCCGAAGGTCCCGGGTTTGATTCCCGTGTCCAGGTGTCATTTTTCAATTTTCAGAATGATATCTTAGTTGTGTTATCCTCACTAAAATGCATTAACAATAGTTTCGGCTATTTGTTTCATTAAAAATTTATATATTTTACTAATTTATTGATGTTATTTTTAAGTTATTTGAAATATATATCTAAAGTGACAGCTGCCCCCACATGAGTGATTGGACGTATGAATAGTCTACGTGAAATTAATGCTGGAAGTCATTTGTCAGAAATGAAAATGGTAGGCCTACTAATAAAACGACACTATCAATTAAATCACTAAACAGTATCTGCAAATAAAATACACAGCAACTTATATCTAGTTTAATAATTCAAGGGTAATATAAAAATAAAATAAATAAAGTATGTAAAAATTAACCTCAAATTCTCCACGGGGAAATTAATTTTATGGCCAATTAAAACATTCTTAAGACGGAATTTAAAGATTGATTAACTCAATCTTACTCTGCAATGCATACTTTTTTTATTTTATTTAAAAAGGTTAGCGTTTTTGGTCTGAAGTAGGCCTCCTGTCAAAATGATTTATATGTGATCAACAAAAACAAGTTTTATGTGTACGAATATGCTCTTTAATACGTCGTATATTTTTTAATTGGACCATTTTCCAGTTGATGTGTTTTAACTGAGGATAGTATTGAATAATTCATAGGCTACGTCACCTACTCAGTAAATTCAAGTAGTCATACAAGTACCGGTTTGAGGGAATCCCCACTTTTTCTTACTCCATCGCGTTTTGATTACACGTCGTGGCTATAAACGTTTGGTCAGGCTAGTGTGGTATAAATGAATAATGTACAATTTAGAGGAAATATACCCACATACGTGTGGAGAGAGGAAAAGGGGGAAAACAAAAAATTTAGGAAAATTAAACCCACCGTATATGCACTCAATCGGGATTCGAAAATTAACATCCCTTCATCGGCCAGCCACAAAAAAACAAGCCCGTGCTGATCAATGCAGTTTATTATTTCTTTGTGCTAATGTCGTCACTTTTGATGAATACTATTTATAATAATAATGATAGTAATCATAATAATGATAATGGAGTGATGTACCGTTGCCCAGGAGACGCCCGAATGTACTAATCGTTCATCCTTTTAATGGAGGCTCTTTCAATGTCTCGATAAGATGAGATGATGGTGATAGTGAATTAGACGGGGTAGAGCCAATGAATGTCTTAACCTAACTTGAGCCTGATTAAACAAGCCTTGGTAACCATGGGAGTTATTTCCCTTCCGAGAAAAATTCCCTGGTATCATCCGGGAATTTAATCCGGAATCTTTAGAGGAGCAGCCAGGGGATATTACCACTATATCACCAGGTCGTTTATCAATAAATATAAAATAACATAAATAATATAGTAAAGTTTTTTTATCAATGCTGACGGCAAAAAATGTATTTGCATTTTATTAAAGGTGCTCCAAATGTCCATTCTTAAGAAATTAAAGGAAAACTTTAATACGTTTATTTTGGCTTATCAAGATGCGGATGTATTTCTTCGTACAGGTGTGTATGTGCACCTCTTACCAAGGGTACTATGGAAACCCCTTGAAAGAAAAGCCTAAGGCAAACCTTATTTCAAGCTAAGAAAAAAAAAAAATCAGACCAAAATAACAGAGTAGGGAAAAGAAACAAGTTTTTTTAGTGGTTTTTTAGGACGTTGGGAAGAATACACGGGGCTATGCATGTAATAGGATGTCTGGGGAAGTAGAAGGAAAGGAAGATAAAAGGCATAGGGACCAGCGCGCTCTTCTTTTTGAAAGAAGGTATGGAGAATGTTTGGTTGTGAGATCATAAATCAGTCATAAGTCTGCTTGATTTATCATGCGGTCAGAAAGAAAGGTTGTCTTCTTCTTCTGTTCTTTTTTGTGTTTTACAGAGGAGGAGGAAAGAGGTAGGAGGCGGAGTAGGTTGGTTTGGTTGGCTGCGGTGGTTATTACAGTGATGGAGTGACAGCTCCTAAAACAGTCCCTGTGTGGGGTTGCTCTAGAAGCCGGTCCCACTAGTAGCTCTTTCTTTCGGGACTAAGACTCAACTATTCTTTCTTGCCTTTTCGCCATTACCAATGTCAGCTGTTTATCAAGTTTAGCCAATTTTAAAACAGTATGTTTTTTTAAAATATTTTTTGTGTTCACCCCATATCTATAAAACCAGAACAGTCTGTCTATCCGCTTACGTATACTCCCCCTACCCTGAAGGGTAACAATCTTAACATGACGTGGTACAATATGGCCCTATCTTACAAAATGCCCCATAGTGGTAAGAGCAAGGTAAGCTCTTACTTTCAGGGTTAGCGAAGGGTATGCTAATTCGGCAGAGAAAGGGAATGCATGAATTAGAAAACTAATAGCTACCCGCATTTGAGTGGAACAATAGAGAAAAATCATTAATGATAAAATATACATATTCAGCACAACTAGCTGGGATTCGAACCTTGATCATCATCGGTTAACCATGTCAGACAAGGAGTTTGTGCACTGTCATTAATAATAAACCATCTCATCTAAAGAAAAATAACTAGTCAAGTGAATTTTAAAGACTACGTCCCCTGCTACAGAGGCCAAAGGATATAATAAGTCACTCTTGTGTTAGACTGTACTGCTTATGACGAGGAGATCGGGGCTCAAATCCCGGTCGTGTCTATTGAGGTTATTTTTTCCTAAATATTTTCCCACTCAGCTCTCTTTCCGCGCAAGTTCGAGAATGGCTTCCTTCCTCGCCCCTACACCATTAGAGTAAAACATTGTATATTCATATAGCGTGAACAATTAGTAAAAAGCGGTGATAAAAAACAAATGGTCAAATATTCGCCGGGAAATAAAATGGAAAACCACATTGATATGGCGCCCTCACTACGCTCAGAAACTAATAAAACAGCAGCTTGCCAAATCTAGGTCAAACTTGCTAGACTCAATCTGGTAGGAAGTGCCTTTTAGAAAATACAATTATTATTTTTTTTAATTCTCAGGCAACTTTGATAACATTGAAATGTTAATAGGGTAATTTTCTAAGTATTGATATTATTTATAGAAGGTGACAGAAGCATACTACACGACTTGACGTATTAATACGTGAAATTAGCTGTATATGTCCATTCTTAAGAAAATTTTACCGATGAAGCAATGCAATACGATAAATGGAATATAATATGAACTCATGTAAGTTATTTAAGTGTGTTTATGCTCGCTCTATTCATGCAAACGAGGATACACTTCTTCTAAGCTATATCTTTTTAATACAAAATAAAACTCTTTTTTTTTGTTAGCTATAATTTTATTCAAGACTGAATATACTAACAGTACTGTAATATGTAAATCAACTTTAAATACAATATAAACAAACTTTAACTAATTTAACCCTTGGGATTGCTTATATAGTTTTATTTTTAGCACCGCGTCTTACTACCCGTTTGGGTTATACGCTTTAAGTACTAATTACTTTAATGGATTAGGAATTGGGAAGGTTGAATTAGAGGAAATCAACCCGCATTTGCGTGGAGGGAGAGTGGAAAACCATTTAGGAAAAACCACCCCCAGTTCACCCGACCGAGATTCGAACCTCGATCTCCC
>CABFOV010000372.1:74978-86352 GCA_902141375.1 Timema poppense
GGGGGGGGGGTAGTTTTAGTTGTCCAGACAAGCAGGATTTGGTGGGACTGTAGTATAGTAAATGATTTGTTGCCAATTTCACTATCAAACTTTGACTTTAAATACAATAAACATTCATTGGCTCATTGCATAGTTTTGTTTGTTGGTTAAATGGCTAGGGAGGGTGAGGTAGTGGGTAGTTTACTGGTACAGTCGCGTCAAGCTTTGGCAAAGCAAACCACCCTTGATGTTAGGCTGATTTAAATTCTATAATTTTTATTTTTACTGCATAAAAATGGAACATGTTAGCTTTGAAAATATTGTTTTTACTAATAGATCATTTATATTTAAGAAATGTATACATATGTTTGTTAAAATTAAATACCTTTTCACTTCTTTTAAGTCTACAAACTATAGAAGGACTCTTGTTGGGGGTTGAATGGTTTAAGGTGTCACACACTCGCACTAGATGGTGGGGTTTCCTAAATATATTTTTTTACATTTTCTCTCCCCGCAACTTTAGCGTGGTTAATATATAAGAATAAAACTCAAGATGTGGTGAAAAGTAATAACATTGGCTGACATTTACAAACGTTTTAAAACTAGTTTTATATAGTCGTAAGTCAACTCAAGTTACCTGCAGCTGTCACATTTTATATATATATATATATATATATACATATTTGATATCACCTATATTATTTTAATATGTAATTCTATTAATAATTAATATATTAATTAATATATATAATTCATATATTAATTTATATATATAGCACTTAATAGAATTACATATTAAAATAATATAGGTGATATCAAACATGTATGTCTGTATTTTCTAAATTGATCCTTCTACAAGAATCCCAATCCATCTACAATGTGTGTTGTTACTTACTAGCTATAGCACGACTTGTTTGTTTTCAAATGCAGATTCACTTCGGTGTTGTTAAATTAAAAATAATCCTTTAAGGTTTTTGTGTGTGTGTGGCTTATTGCAAAAAATAACGTTGGTGGCATTATTTAGTAATGAGAAAACGTGATCTGATAAATGGTAATTATTTTGATAAAAGAGGCATTCCTCTTAAATATAACAAAGCTTTGAAGAAATCGTGAAACATTAACAGAATCACTTTACAAAGTCACGATTTAAAAAAAACGTGTTTAAATATTTAATTTAAAAAAATGTTTTTTTTAAATTAGACCTAATATAAATAAATATACACGTGGAATCTCATTATTGAAATCGAAAGCATTAACTGGTTCTCTTATTTTCTTATGTTTCACCTTTTCATAATTTTTGTATGCATCCAAAGCTAACATCACTTCATGATTATTATAGTTTTAAATCATCAAATTAGATAATTATTAAAATCACATAGTAGATTTACTGAATACGTATAATATATTTATCTTAATTACACAGCCACCATTTTGGAATCTATTAAAATTTAATATATAGCAATGTAAAATACACATCTCATTGAATGGAACCAGTGCTGTTTACAAAATAATTTAGTTTCATAAATAAATTTAAACATACCGTAAACTGTTTTTATAGGGGTTTTTAACTTGTGGTTTTTATACAATACAAGAATATGAAAGGAACTACTTGTATACTTCTTTATAAATTGGTCCCTAAAAGCTTACCTATGTTAATCCATCATTAACATACGTTGAGTAGCTTTTGACGGTGTGTGCCACGTATTTAGTTGCATCCGTTTCCTAATAGGTTGACGAATACTACCAGTGCAACAAAGCTACATCATTCCTACATTAGCAGGAATAGGTACTTTGTAAACTTTAATTTTCATAATTAGTTGTAAATCTATATATACTGTATAGGATATATTTATTAGAGTTGGGTCGAATCCACTATTTTACGAATCTGACTCCATCCCGAATCTCAAATTCTAGTTGGAATCTTGGGAAATATGGTGAACATAAGAGGAAATATCTAAATTTTAGCTGTTTAGTGAAAATATGTGATAACGCATCAAGGTAGCAAAACGCTGTGCACATTAAATATTTAAAAATAAGGCCAGACCATAACAAATTTAGTCTCCCTCTTCGATAAGAAATATATATATAAAAAAAAAATCTACTCATGTTGGTGGCCGCATGGTCCAAGGTGCTACTTTAGCAATAGACTAGACTGTCAAACACGGGAAGATCGGGGTTCAATCCTGGTCCGGTGTAATGAAAGTGTTTTTCCCTGAATGGTTTTCGCCTTTACCTCCAAGAAAATGAAGTTACACTTCATCCAAATTTGACCTTACTTCTTTCTCCATTTCACATTAGCGCAACTTGTAAACATGCGTATAGCCCAAACGTGTAGTAAGACTTGATGCTAAAATGAAACTAAAATGGAAAAACTTTTTTTTTGTTTTGAGGAAACGAATAAGAAAGTGTCTCTCTTAGCTACGGATCATAACGAAAGGTAAACAGAGAATAGGACAATTTAAACAATTAGGCCTGATCGTCGCAGATGCACCTTTAGCTAGTAACGACACCTGTGGCTGTACTTAAGAGGTTGTCAAGGGTCAAGTATTAATGTATTTATCAGGTCGCCTATATCTAAACTCCTTTCCTCTCCCTCCCTCCCTCCTCAACCCTCTAAACACTTTCGACCTCCCGTGGCGACAAATTATACCGCGTGTGCTTTGAGGAGGACCGGAAATTATAAACCATCCTTTAGGTAGGCATATTTACCGTCACGGTCAATGGCTTGGCAACGAATAGACCCAGCGTGGCTTTTTGCCGTAATGTTTGAAAGAAAACTTCTGGTTCGATCTTTCTTCGTTCAAATTTTAACAATCGTCGTTCATTAGTTATAATAATAATAATAATAATAATATTTAGAACCACGTCTTACTACCCGTTCGGGTTATACGCTTTAAGTACTAATTACTCTAATGGATTGGGATTTAGGAAGGTTGAATTAGAGGAAGTGAACCCGCATTTGCGTGGAGGCAGAGTATAAAACCATTTAGTAAAAACCACCCCCAGTTCACCCGACCTAGATTCGAACCTCGATCTCCCCGTCCTCAGCAGTCGAGCTCAACACGACTCGCGCGTTAACCAACTACGCCACCGAGGCGGGTCATTAGTTATATAAAGTCTCTTAAACACTTTAAGAGATAGTCTAGAACTCATTTAACAGCTTACTAGAGAGAAAATTAAGTTAGAACTAAAAAAAACATAATAGAAGACCTCTTTACTTTTTCTCAACACCTCGGAGAGAAAGTGTTGTGATCATCAGAAAAATCAAACTCGAGATTTTGATAAATATCGATGTTTCACGATACACTGAAACAAAAAAAAGTGGTTTCCTTGACGCCATCTGTCCATATGTTTGTGCCTCAGGTTAGAATCGAAATTATGTTATCAATTGGGCTAAAACTTGGTATCTGGGGTTTTAATGAGCTCTTTCTTACCTCCCTCCCACCGAGGATTTTTTGGAATTTGGATGTCCAGCCCCAAATTTAAGGGTAGTTTAATTAAGAGCAAAAAGATTAAAAACATCGATTTTCTCGAAATTCACTCTAATGATTTTGATTAAATGTTATATCTATATACTATTTATTACTATAAACAAGATGGCAACTCTCATTTTACTCATGAGTTGAGGGTCCTTTACATGAATAAAATATTCCAATTTTCATAATTTCTCTACAACCATTTGAGACATAAAATATCTCATCATTGTAAGATTGTTGTACTATTAAAGATAACAATCTTTTATATGAAATATATTTTTATAGAACCAATAGTTTCTGAGCTATAATCAAATGTACATACGTTTTAATCCAGGTCTTTGAAAATGAAATTGATGCTTATACTCTTTGGCGGACAGAGATATTTCTATTTTCTCAATTTTTCTTTGATTGTATTCGTAGTTCCTAATGTCATAGAGTAAGTAAGTAACAGTGTATATTATTCCACTTATAATCTCCGGTTTAATGTTTCTGCAACAGTTTATAAACCTATTATTTTGTTTCACAAAATTTACGAGTTTTTTGAAAATGTCTGTTTTAAGATAAAAGCGGGGTAAGTCAGTGCGGTATGTGTATGTGCTAGAGAGAAATATTGGGAGAAGAGAAAAAGAGTGTGTGTAGGAAGAAAGAGAGAGAGTGTGTGTGAGAGAAAGTGAGAGAGAAAAAGATAATATATAAGGGAGAATAAGTGATAAAGTGTGTGAGAGAATATATGGGTATGTGAGAGAGAGAGTAAAAGATAGTGCAAAATTTTGGGAGAGATATTGTGTGAAAGAGAGAGAGAAAATGTGATGGCGTGTGAGAGAGAGTTTGAGAGAGGAATTTAGACAGTGAGAGATTAGTTTAGAGTGAGAGAGAGTTGGAGAGAGTTCTTAAGAGAAAGAGTGAGGGAAAGAGCTATAAATAGAAATTGAGATAGCGAGTCTGAGAAAGTTTTAGAGAGAGAGAGAGAGTGGGTTTGAGATAAAGTAAGCTTGAGAAATAGAGAAAGTTTGATATAGAGTGATATTGAGAGTGTAAGATTGAGATAAAAAAGTGAGAGAGAGCGTTTGTGAGAGAGCGTTCAAGATATAGAATGTTAGAGTTAGAGAACATTTGAGAGAGATCAGGCGAGCGTTTGAGAAGAGAGGTTGTTTGAAAGGGAGAGGGCGTTTGAGAGATAGATTAAGAGAGAGAGTAGGCCTATAAAAAGATAATGTGAGAGAAATTGTGTGATAAGGAGTGTATGGGAGGGTAGAGAGTGTGTGAGAAAGAGGGATAAAGTGTGAGAGAGAGAATGAGGGAAGATTATATTAGAAAGAGTGTCTTATAATGTGTGTGTGTGTAGTGTGTGTGTGTGTGTGTGTGTGTGTGAGAGTGAGAGATTCATAAAGAGAGAAATAATGGGAAAATATCGATGTGGTATCTAAAACATTACAGTACTTTGAAATATCATTCCCTCAAAATTGATTATCAACATGGAAACATATCTGAGCTTGCTGTATTTGTAAGAATGTAAAAAAGATAAATGGGTTTCACAAAACATTAATTTTAAATATAATATCCTCAAAATTAAGTTGTAAAATGAAAACATAGCTTAACTTATGTATTTTTATTGTGTTACTATTTGCTGAAATGAACATCAAAACCAATTATTTGAATAAAATTAATATCAAAACTCATAATTCGAAAAAAATGAACACCAAAACTCATAGACTTGGATAGGTAAAATGGCAATTTCTTTTTAACATTATTCAAGATCATTCTTATCGTTTTTTAGCTTATAATACATACCAAAACATTTTTAAACAATTAATCATTTGCGAAACAAAACGTAGATAATATTTTCACAAAATTAACCACTTATCCTTTACTTTTAATTTTCGAATTATGACCAATATTATTGATTTAAATGCGAATTATGATAACAACATTCCAATAAAATATAAATGATTCCTTAGTGTAGGCATCTCAATTTATATCTGTTATGAGCCGTTTTCAAAGATAGATATTCATACAAAGAGAAAATTGTGATGTGTTCGGACCAACAAATAAAGATTGAGCTATTATTTTTTAGCCAAAGAGATATATTTTATTTAGAGAGTTACAGCCATGCAGAAAATAACAGTTCCCATGGTAACTAAACAAAGAATGAAAATCTGAAAGATCTCTGTGAAAATCGGGTTTTCGTGGAAAACTCCTAACCGTTAAAATGAGTGTTCGATTGTCAAAACCGGTTCAGTGATGTCCTCGTAATTTCTATTACCAGAAACGGCCTTATCAAATTATATATAAAAGTTGATCTAGAAAAATAGATACAAATTAATTTATAAATTAAACAGTGGTAGATGTACTAAGTGAAATTGACAAGTACTAAAATGTATAATTTAAATATAATTTTGATGAAGAAACATAGTGTAAGATATGAACATTTATATAAAATTATATTTTAAATTATACATTTTAGTGTTGACAATTTCACTTAATACATCTACCACTTTATTAACTGTTTAATTGGGTGACCTGGCTGTCTAGGGGTTAAGGTGTCAGACTTCTATGCTGGCGGCCGGGGTTCAATCCTCGGTCCCGGCAAAGATTTATCTGATTACCAAACCCTTCCTTCACCTCTGACAAGACATCTTGTGAATGTGAGGAATGCCAGGCCTCCACCGTGGTTCGGATTCCACGTTAAACTGTAGGTCCTCCATTTCATCTCACAATCACCCTACCATTACACATTAGCGTAAGTGCGTATAACCCGAACGGGTAGTAAGACGCGGTGCTAATAATAATAACTGTTTAATTTATAAATTATTTTTTATCTATTTTTCTAGATCATCTTATCCAAGTTTTAACGTTCATTATAACCACTCCTTACTTTCAACCAGTTTTGAGAATGTTTTCTAAAATGTTATATTTCCAGTTTTATTGAATGACCAGGCTATTATAGTTGTAAATTACGGCTATAGCCGCATCTAACTATCAAATTCTTTAAATTGAAATGGGAATCGACCCTTAGCTCAGTAGTTGAATGCTCTACCCACTCAGCTATTCAGGAGTAATCTCGTGCTCCTGGATATAGCTTAGTGGTGTGGACCGACTAAGCCAAAGGCCCATTTTTGTTGTCAGTGTCTAGATATAATTTTTTAATTAAATGAACATTCTAGGTTTTGTTTGAATTTCTACACGTTAGTGGTATGCCACTAAAATATTTGTCCCATTAATCGTTTATCAAAACTGAAAAAAAAAAGTCAGCCGAAAGTTATTAAATTTGAAACTGATGATTCCGTTTGGGGGTTACCTTGAAAAGTGACTACTTTTAAAAAAAAAAAGTTATTTTTCTCTCTGTATGTATTTTGGTTCGCCATGCTGGTTGCAGAAGGCAGATGACAATCTCTTCCGCGGGGTCACACAACCATGACGTCACACACCCTTCCGGTTGTGCTCGTAACCACGCCACTTCCCGACTCGACTCAACGAAACTTCACTCCTCTGAAGTTATAGTTCGGTTTTCGTAGAAAGGAACTTTTAGAAAATACATTTTTTTTTTCGGTCAAAATTTAAACATTTTACTATGTGTTATTTTATAGGTATTGATATTCTCTAGCAAAAGTGACAGTTTCAAATAACATGACTCATCATCATGAATACGTGAAAGTATACCTAGTAGGTTATTTTAACTGTAATATAAGGTCCTTCCTATAAAAACTGTACTGTATTCGTCGTCCCGAGCCTAACAGACTTCCCTCAAAGCCACGAGGCAGATATTTTGAGAAATGCTACAAACCGTTACTTTAAGGTGGTGGTGGTTTTCAACTTGGGATATTAAAAAAATAATTTAATAATGGTGACCTTTTACTTGTTCCAAGCTAGCCTAATCACAAACTATTATTAATATAAATTTGATTCTTTGAAATAAACTTATGGCTTTCGTTGTTATCTATATATTTTAATTTAGATATTAATTTTGTACTCTAGTTTTTTTTCCGGTGTGCTTAAGCTTCAAATAAGTTTGACCTGTGAAGTTCGTAAAATATGTTTACAGAACTAAAACGTATGTATTATTTTTTAAGCTGAGCGAATAAATTTATAACTAATTATGTTTGAAGAAGGGTTTTAATCTAAATGACACACTATACGCCCAAGTATATGACTCTCATAAAATTACTAGTACTAATAGGAATAAGTTTTTTATTTATTTTATATATATATTTAAATCAACTTTTGTGATATTTCAAACTAGTATTTACTAATGAAGGGAAACGCAACTGAAGCAAACAACTGAGAACTACTCCTTTAAATCACGTTTAAAATAATGGTCTGACCTCAACAATATAATATTATCTATTATAGAACTTTGTGGCTGCCATTCTCTTGTTATCGCGTGGTCAATCTACCCTTAAATATAAGACAAATTCCTCAAAGCTGGTTTGTCAATGTTGTCAGTAGCTCCTTACTCCAGCACACAACCTTCCGATATAACTGGAAGCTAGTAGATTTGGCAACAGTTGCCCGAGAGTGAGAGAGAGAGAGCGATGATATGCTTTTCTACATAAAAGCAACAATTCCCTCAGAGCGGATAATCAGTGTAATGTCAGTAGTTATTCTAGTCTCCTGTCACCCTTATGGAAATAACCATTCGGGCATTAGAATCTGTGAGGTTGATGATGGAACCTAGGTCAGTTATTCTGAGTTGATGAGGTTCATAGCTGGCCGGTTTTGACCGCTTCGATACTGTGATACGTCTTAACCGGGACGAAATATTAAATTGAATGACACACTTGACCTGGTAAGCGAACCAGGTGTATTTTGTAAAGTACGCCAATGAGCTTACCACTTAGCTATCCAGGAGTATTCCCGTGCCCAGGTTAATTTTTCACTCATATTTTAAGGCAAGGTCTGTGATGGACGTGCGGAAATCGTCAGCTACACACGAACGATCAATTATTATCACAAGCTATCGGATAACGAGCCATCTTTGACTTGGGAGGGCATTATGCAGATAATTGTACAATGACAACCGTACGAACGCGCATATCATGTTACATTTAGTTTAAAATAGTTTAAATAGCTTACAGTTGTTAAATAATAGCAAATAATAAATAATAGTTAATAGCTTCATCTAAATATCATAATTTTCAATTGAAAACTTACACTCGAATAAGGGAATTTAACCTGGGACCTTTGACTTAATACGTCAATACGCTTACCGCTGAACTATCTATTTGTCACTGTTCAGTTAAAATATATTATTTACATGCGGTGATTGCAGTAATTAACAAATATAATAGCTTTGATATTCAATTCATAGGAAAACAAAACAAGACTTGACAGTCTTTATCTCAGTCAAAAGGCAGCAGGCCTATTTCGTATATTTAACAGCTAAGTGTCAACTGGATTAATTGAAGAGGGTTTAGTTTGAGGTTTACATTTCAATGGTGGTAAACTAGCGTCCAAGGGACCGGATATTGTGTCTCTTCTTGAGCTAGTTTAGATTGTTTGTCATGCATTGATTTAGTTAAGTGGACCTTAAATATATATACACCTCACATACTTTCTTTCTCTTTTATCTTAAAGTAGATACATTTACTAGAAACTCCTAAGATTTTGAGAAACGAAATAATATACATTATTGCAAGAACTTTCCAACAAAACTATAAGGAAATACTATGCTGGCGGCCGGGGTTCGATCCTCGGTCCCGGCAAAGATTTATCTGATTATCAAACCCTTCCTTCACCTCTGACAAGACATCTTGTGAATGTGAGGTATGCCAGGCCTCCACCGTGGTTCGGATTCCACGTTAAACTGTAGGTCCTTCATTTCATCTCACAATCACCCTACCATTTCACATTAGCGTAAGTGCGTATAACCCAAACGGGTAGTAAGACGCGGTGCTAATAATAATAATAATAATAATAATATAAGGAAATAATATTCACTGTTACAGAAACATTGAAAAACAACAAAGCGTAGGCTATATCAACCAATTTCAATTTAAAGTGTTCTATAAAATAATACATATTATGTTTTCTTATAGCTCGGAAAATATTGTTTTTATTAAAATATATATACTGAATATTTTGTTGTATTTTTTAATAATACTACAACTTTACATTGATAGGCTAAATTGGAAATTTACACTCATGTAAAGTACCCTAAAATTCATTTTCATGTGTAAATGAGAATTTCCATTTTGTTTGTAATGTTAATCAGTGCCAAACTACAAAATTAAATCAAACTCCTTAATGTAAATTTTGAGAAAAATTATATTTTCTCATTTTGCCCTTCATAAAATTACCATTAATTTTAGGGTCAGATATATAGTTCCAAAAGACCCTAAGGGGGACCTTGATAGAACCCTGTACACCAAGTTTTAGTCTCATCGGTAAAATTGTTTCGGTTCTGGTCCAAGATACAGACAGACGGCATCGCGAAAACAACTTTTTCAATTTCAGGGGGTCATGGAACCTCAACATTTATCAAAATCCTGATTACGGAATTTTTTAAACGATCCCAATATTTCTCTCTCCAACATAGAAACGATTTATGGTAAGGATTTATTTATTGTTGTTAAGTTGGTGGTAAAAAATCAAAAGTTGTAAGCGTTTAGCGATATAATCCATTCAACAGCTAGGTCGTTTAATAATTTGTTGAGGTTATGTTTTATGGTCAAGGAAGAATGTTCTTGTCGCAGGTAGGGTCGTGATCGTGAGTACAGTCTGTTTATGATTAAATAGCCTATTTTATATGAATCAATTGATCCGTAGTCAATATTAGCCGGGCTGATATAGCTAATTGAAGGAGCATTTGTATTCCAAACGGTGACTCGGCAGGTCATGATTACGTTCACACCCCGGTGGAGTATTCTCAAAAGTGGCTTCACGCATTTTTATTGATCTACTCTTAGATTTCCCCTTTCAATGTAGGTGCATTTACTTTAAAATTATCCTTTTACATCATTAAGCTTGACGAAAAAACCTGCACTTTAATTGGAATGGTGGTTTATTTATTTATAATTCACCTTCCTCTTAATGATTCCTTTGATTAATATACATTTAATTTACTGGGTATGTTTAACAGGTCATCTGACAAAATGTTATATATAATGTGTCATTTAGTTGATTAAGCTCGATAAAAATAATAGGTCCTTTTATTTTCCCCGGAATTTTAGTATATTTTATTAGAATTCACTTTCCTTATAAACCCTGCTGCATCCTTAAATAAGTATAAATTTTATTTTTTGTGAGGGCTTAGTAAGATAGGTGGCATAAAAATACATATTTAATATTAATATAAATGAGATGTATAAATTATTAATAACATTTAAAATCACCTTAACATTTATTAATTTTTTTTACCAAGGCCATAGTCAGGGGAGGAGTGTTTGGGGGTTCAAACCCCCCCCCCGAAATTTAATAAACAAAATATGCATATCTTTATTTATGGTTCAAACAATATTAAAATTATTTCATAAGTACAAATTACGGGGTTGTGTTACCATGAAAAGCACTTCAGAGAGCTTCTAAAGGTGTTTAATATATATACATTTTTATAGCCTCCGGCAATTGGGTGATGTGCCAACCAAGCCCCCCTGAAGTTATTGCCTGGCCACGGCCTTGTTTTTTACCTTTCACAATTTTTTTCTGATACTAGCGTCACCGAATTACACACATGCACAAAATGGTGTTTCATTTTTACAATTTAGCGCTAAGCTTGGCCGTGACTATACCACACATGTCTAGAACCGAAACCTGTTCTTCCACTTTTCGCCTTAAACCACACTAGAGTTCGCAACAGCTTCTTGGACAACTAAACGGAGGATTTATTTATTAGTCATTATTTCATTAGACGTAGTAACTCATCTTGAATACTGCGGAAATACTGAGGACCTTTAGCATAGTTGTGTTACTTTGACCAAGTT